>CM024334.1:8619500-8791254 GCA_014170255.2 Drosophila triauraria | reverse complement strand
CAACAGAATCAGACCGAGGCGTTTCAGTTAAAATATTTCTAGATCGGATGATCATCGCTCCGAACCGCACATTATCTGTCCGCTATAGGATTTACTCGAACCAGCAGATTCTCAGTAGAGCCCATCATAAAATCCGCGACTGTCAATTGCAGCACAATGTCCCATCAAAGCCCATTTTCCTCTTCAAGCATTATGGCGTTTACTAAAGGAGTGTTACCTCTTTTTTATAAAGGTCACGTTCATTGGCCAAACTATGTTGTGAATTAATACAAACTGAGTTGTTTTATGCAAAATAAATAAATAAGTAAACCAAATGTCTTATGAAATGATATACATTTTGTGTAATTTGTATAATCAGTTCTTAGGTTAAGCTTTAAAATATTTAAAGGACGAAAATATTTAGCGATATGCTGATGTCTTTAAAAATCATTATTTCCATATTTTCTGGCCAAAAAAAAATCTGACCATGGACAAAAAAATCTTTCCATATGACTAGAATAAGTCTGGCCATGGCCAGAAAATTTCCGGGGACATTAATTCCCCAGGTAAAAATAGTGTAGCGTACTTTAAGGCTTGTTAATATAGCTCAAATTGAACCCTATTAACAAGCCTAAAACTATGCAACACTATTTTTCATTATATTTTGTAACATACTCTTAGGCTTGTAAATGGGTGAAAATTGGGCTAAAAGTTGGGCTATACACGTATTACCAATCCTAAAAGAATGCTACGTTTTTATTCAATAATTTTTGTAGCACACTTTTAGGCTTGTTAATAGTGTCAAATATGGGCTATACACGTATTAACAAGCCTAAAAGTATGTTACACTATTTTTCAATATTTTTTGTATACTTTTAGGCTTGTAAATGGGTCAAAATTGGGCTTAAACTTGGGCTATACACGTATTAACAAGCCCAAAAGTATGGTTTACTTTTTTTCAATATTTCTTGTAACATACTTCTAAGAAGGGTAACTATTTTTACAAAATTTTTTTGTAGCATCCTTTTTTCCTGAAAATAGGGTTACATTTGGGCTATATTAAGTATGATACATTAAAAATATTGAACACAAGGTGCAGCATTATTTAAGGCTTGTATAGCCCAAAATAGAGGCCAAATTTGTAAACACAGCCCAAATTTTTCAGCGTACTTTTAGGCTTGTAAATAGGAACAAATTTTGACTATATTGACAAGCCTTAAAGTATGCTACACTATTATTCCATATATTTTGTAGCATAATTTTTGGCTTTTGAATAGGGTCAAATTTGTAACAGGCCTAAAAGTATGCTAAGCTAAAAATATTGATTACATGCTGTAGCATACTTAAAGGTAGGTACTGATCCTTTCCAGAAATTGACTATTAAGAGCCGGCAGGGCCTGATCTTGTCCAGAATTTGACCACTTACAGCCGGCAGGGCCTGATCCTGTCCAGAAACTATCCATTTCGCCATGTTTGCAACATTATTATAGGTTTGTATCTATATATGTTTTTTATATATATTTACATCACGTATTAGCTCTTAATAAAAAACATAAATATTTAAGTACAAGTGAAATGTAAAGTTACTTTTAAGTACAATAATAACTAGTCTGGCGAAAATTGTATAGGTTTGTATCGTTAGAAATTCCATGTACATAGCTAAGGCATTTACCAGTATACAGAATAGAACTCCAGCACAAAAGGGCTACTACCTGATTGCCTATTGTTTCTAATAGGCTGAGCTGATAGCTGTATATCGAAACAAGTTTTCTAAAGGAAAATATATAGTAATACACATTTCAGCCTAGCTAGCTAGTGAAGTATTCACCAGATTTTTGAACTTTCGGGCAAAGTTTTTCTCCCGCCTCTCCGGATCCTGAGTGCCTCAAATCGGTGAACAGGAGCTGCAGGCTCAGGAATCTCTCCAGCTCAGCCAGTTGTTGCATAGACCGATTAGAAGAATCCTTAAAAGGGGCCAGTCCACCTCCCAGATGTTCCTTGGTTACCCAATTCCGCCGACCGTGTCCAAGTTGTGGTTGAACAGGACGATATAGATGATGGCAGCCCAGTGGCACACCATCATTACGATACTGGAGAAGAGCACACTGGCTATCGGCAGCCACAGGACAATGATGTCCTGATGCCCATTGTTGATTCTTGAATACAAGTGAAGTAGCTGGAGGATCTTCTGGCGTTGCTGCCGAGACGCAAAGCCCATCTTATGGTGGCTCTAAAATTAATTCGATTAATTATCAATGAGCTAATATATTTGTTTAGATTTCAGTGGTCTTTTCTACTATATCATTTTAATTCACAAAAATTAAAATCACAATTTACTTGGACACATTATATACTCACCTCAAAATCTATGAAATGGTCAACCAGGATAGCAGGAGGAACAGATATGCTATAGGCGCTAAAAACATTTCAATCAGTGTGATCGAGCACGAATAAGAACAACTTTTCCGAATGTAGTTGAAGAACTGCAGCAGGTCAGTTCAATTGAACCACGTAAATAAGTAACATAACGATTCCCTCGAAGGAAGAGGTCCAAAAGTGTCCTCAACTAAGGATACACATGTATGACCTCATTGGCTAATCGCACAAAGGATCGATTCCACGTCAGGCTATGTAGCCAAGTACAAACGGTAGAGGTCCAAATCGATATTTGAAATGCAACCGATTCCACAAGATTTTCCAGGAACTGCTTTTTATGGCTAGGTCGACCGATTGGCATCAACGGATATATTACCATCATTATATATTTTATCCCAAACAGTTCAGGAAGGGACGAATGCCTTCAGGATCAGAGCGATCCGATACGTCAAAATATTACGAGGTTGGGTGTTCATCGTTCCACTATCACGATCGTACTTTATCTGTCCGGCGATGAGGCAGCGATAAAGGATATACGTGGGCCAGCAGATGCTTGCAGGGACCATTGAAGGCCGCGACTGCCATTTGGTACACAATTTTCTATCAAGGTCCATGCTCCTCTTCAAGCATTCTGGAGTTGACTGAAAGAGCTTCTCCGTTTTTACTGATAAACATGAACTCTGGCCAAATAATTTTGGAAATTAAAACAAATTGTTCAATTAGCACAAATTGTAAGCAAATATAACTTGATGAGCTTAATTTGACTAACATAATAATATTAAACCGAGCGACTCGAGCCATGGTGCTTAACGAAGGACTTTATCTAATTTGTGAGTTGTGTGTGTGTCCCTTGTGCTTTTAGAAGGCAATAAAAACCCAGATTGTTCCCAAAAATGTAAAGAAATTTCCACTTTTTGTTTAGTGATTTATTACTGTGTCGATACACACAGTGTAATATTGTTTACTGTTACTGTAATGTAGTAACTTTTACAATAGTGTAGTTTGGTGTTCGATGTATGTTAAAGAGATTGTGTGGGAGTAGAAGAGTGTTTTGGGTTAAAAATTAGTGGAGTATTTTAGTTTATGTGGAGTTTAAAAAATTCAGTGTGGTAGGTCGATGGGATGTGTTCTTTTGAGTCTTCTTCTGCGTCTGTGTTCTGTGAGTCTTCTGGCCAAGATATTCGGGTGGTTCGTAAGTTTCTTGAGGTAAGTTTCAGCTTGTGAGTTGATTACATCTCCAACTATAGGGACATGGAGGTCCCTAGCCAGGTCAACATTTCGAATGTACCATTCGGCTCAGAGAGTGTGCAGTGTCTTGCTTTGGAAGATTCTGATTTGGTTAAGGTTGCTTTTGGCTGCAATTCCATATACTTGGATTCCATATCTAAATGTGGGGGCGAGTATGGTTTAGATTTTGATATGGTGTAGATTTTGATTTTGTTTGACAGGCTTAGGTGGTTATTTGGTTTTAAGAGCCAAGATAACTTCTTGGCCTTGGCTTTAAGTGTGTTTTTGACGAGTTTTATGCGCTTTGCTAGTGTTAGTCTAGTGTCGAGGGTCACACCCAGGTACTTGTGATCCTTCTTCTGGTCCAGAAGCTCTCCGTGTAGGAATATTCCTGGGCAGGTGTCCTTTCTAAGTGTGTGAGTTACAACTGCACACTTTGAAGGATTTACAGATATGTTCCATCGACAGGCCCAGTTTTCAAGAAATTTTCACTGATTTCAAAGCACTTCACATTATTTAATAAGCGTCTTAGTTCAAAAGAACTGTATGTCATATTGAATTAGAAATATAGAATGTGTTATAATAGATCCAAACATGGCTGTCGTAGTATCGCGATTTAAGCGGAACATTTTCATTACCTCAATTTTAAGAGGGTTTTGAATCAGCTGCAGTTGTAGTCTCTCAAACTAAAGCAATGAAATAAATATTTTAATTTCTTTTGTATTGCTTTCAAGGTAACTTGCCGACTCCTCCAGACGAACGTCCAAGCCAGACGCAAACAGAGTTCGCTCCTCCAATATGTGAGTCACCTTCTTGTGATCGTCCTGGACGTACAGTACGATGAAAAGATTCAAGAAGGCATCCCAGTAGTAAAAATGGCCCAGCCGAAGACCAGAACTGCAGCTCTCTGGGTTATCCCCAAGTTCTCAGGGCCATTCTTGATGATGCTGTATGTCATGTAACTGGAGGCCACCGAGGATATATAGTATCCCGCATTGACCATTAGGCCCTGGATGCCAAAACCGTTGCCAACTTTGTCAGAACAGACTGCAGCTGGCTCTGGAGCTTAGCGATATTATCCAGCTGATCCGCCAGAAAGCAGCACCGGGTCATGTAGGTTCCTCTTCGAGGGGGTGGTAGCTCAAGTCCTTGCTTTCATCGACCACCCGTCGCAGTTCCATGTTGAGCAGCTGATATTGGGCCCGAACGAAGAGCATCACCAGATAGTGCTGCGCTATGGCCAGATTAATAATAGTCGAAAGCCAAAACTGTATGAACATGGCCAGGAAAACTGTGGAGTCTGCGCGTCCAATGGCATCCAAGGTGAGTGCCACTTGAAAGATGTCGGTCAAAACACTCATGATGAACTTAATAAGAATGCCCCAGCGGCACATCCTGACCACCTGCGGCTTGGCCAAGGAAAGGCGGAGAATTTTCCTCACCAGGTGCCTCATTTGGCCCCGCTGGCGCCATCGGTTGAGCACCGTTGTTAGTCCTTAGAAATGGAATTATTAGTATTAATTAATACTAATTCGTTAATTAACAATTTAGAGTCGATTGTGCTCGACTGGGAGATACCCGGTAGCCAAAACTTACTTAGGGCTTTCTTATATATTCAGTTTCATGTAGGACTATAGCTTTGTTATAAGTTTTTTATGATTTTTGGGGGCATTAGTAGGGGTCAGACGGACAGACGAAAATGACGAAAAAAGTTAGCTGGAAGGGTCGGAAAAAACTCCTTCACATTAAACTACCCTCCTTAAGGGTATAATTAATATTGCCTGCATATGGTACTCTTGTGAAATAGTTTGCCCCACCTGCAATGATCCTTAAGGAGGTCATAATAAGGACTACAGTTTCGTGCAGCTTGTTCGAGCTTCCAAAGACCACATCGAAGTTGATATGCCTGGTGAGTTGATAAACTAGAAGAAGCACAATGGCGACATTGACCGCAATGGCGTAAAGGGTACTTCTAGCAGCCGTAAAAACGCGTCCGGTCCGCCAGTCGAACTCGAAGTTACTGAGTCCGATGTAGTGGCCATAGTTGTATATTGCTCTCAGCAGCAAACCGACCCAGTCGACCATTTCGACTAACTGAAAGTATATTGGCTTGACTCCTCTGGGAAAGTAATTTACTTATTGCCATAACTTAACCCGAGCTTAATGAGCTGATCCTAGACAGGAAGATCTTGATAAGAAAGCAGATTGAAGGGTATGGATTTCTAGGCACTGTCTGGGTTAATAAATCTTTATGTGGAATTGTTGAAGTTGTGAGAAGTAGGTGCTAACGTTGGAAAAAATTAATTGGGAGAAGATAAAACAAAAGATTGATAAGCATTAATAATTCATTTAAAGGGCCACTCAGCCTAAAACTATTCCATGTCATATTGTATTAAAAATATTGAATGTGTTATGAGGGATCCAAACGCGGCCGTGGTTGAGCTGCGAGTTATGGGGAATATTTTCATTATCTCAACTTTTAGAGGGTTCCGAATCAGTTGCAGCTGAAGGCTTTCGAACTAGAAAATCAAATAATAATAATAATAACTCCAGTATAGTATTGATAACTTACGGAATCCTCTAGACGAACATCCAAGCCAATGGCAAACAAAGTTCGTTTTTCCAGTAAACGAATCATTTCTTGGTGGGCATCCTGGACATCCAAAGTAGAGAAAAGATTCAGCAAGGCATCCATATAGAAAAAGATCAACCATGCTAGGGACAAGTTGACAGTTCTCAGGGTAATTCCCAGGTTCTTGTAACCATATTTGAAAACACTGTAGGTCAGGTAAGAGGTGGCCACGGTGGATAGGTAATAGCCCCCACACATCACAAGCCCTTCTAGACCGTAGACATCATCCAACTGGGTCACAATGGACTGCAGCTCATTCTGGAGCTTGGCTATATCCTCCAGCCGATCCGCCAGGTAACAACACCTGGTCATAAAGACTCCCTTTCGAGGTTGATGGTAGCTCAAGTCCCTGGACTCCTCGACCACCTCTCTCAGTTCCATGTTGAGCAGCTGATACTGCGCCCGAACGAGGAGCGTGACCAGATAGTGCTGCGATATGGCCAGGCCAGAAATAGCCGACATCCAGAACTGTATACCCAATCCCAGGAAGAACGTAGAGTCTACACGACCAATGGCATCCAAGGTGATTCCAATTTGGAAGAGGTCGGTCACCGAACCGATGATGATCTTGACAAGAATACCCCACCGAGACATCCTGATCACCTGCGGCTTGGCCAAAATAAGGCGGAGAATCTTTCTGGTAAGCTTCATCAGCTGGCACCGCTGGCGCCACCGGCAGAGCACTGTGGTGAGTCCTGAAAATATGGTATATGCTTATATTAAAAACAAGCAAACGCTCACTTCGGAAGCCGAAGCTTACATACCCTTGCAGTTTGCTTATTTAAAAACGGCATAGCTTAGTAAAAATTGCTTTATTTCAATTTGTGAAGCTTTTTTGTGCTAGGTTTTATTAGAATTACAAGCCTGCGTACCGATTTGACAAATTTGAAAAAAAATAATTTTCTTAATTTTTGCCAATTTTAATGATGTAACCCCTCTGATTTTTTGAACATTTTGATTGTATATAATTAAGATTTTAATGACGAATCGGAAAATATACGGCTTTTGGCTATCACATTCTTTTTGGCTATAAGAGGCTCCCAGAAGACCTCAAATTCGTGCATTTTTGGATTACGAAA
Organism: Drosophila triauraria; assembly: GCA_014170255.2. Classification (NCBI taxonomy): domain Eukaryota; kingdom Metazoa; phylum Arthropoda; class Insecta; order Diptera; family Drosophilidae; genus Drosophila; species Drosophila triauraria. The sequence goes on along the minus strand of CM024334.1, from coordinate 8,783,961 downwards.
ATTATTTGAAAAATATGATAACTTTTTTGGACGAACAACAAAGGAATTAAGCATCGGTACGCCGAAATTTGTATTCTTTTGCATTATTCAATTGGATTTTTGAAACTCAATTAATTTTGGTAAAAGTTGCGTTGCAAATATCTTTCACCCCTATTGCTTTTCCACTTTAAACTAAAGAAAGTTACCTTAGGCTATCATAATTTAATCTAACCTGCAGTAATCCTCAGAACCGTCATAGCTATGATGACATTCTCGTGCAGCTGATTGGCGTTACCGAAGAGCACATTAAAGCTTGCCCTTCCGGTAAACTGGAAGCCCAGGAGAATCGCAATAATAATGTTAACGCCAATGGCATACAGGGTACTTCTAGGAGTCGTGAACACGCGACCCGTCTGCCAGTCGAGCTCGAAATTGTTAACTCCAATAATGTGGCCATAAATATTGACTACCCTCAGCAACAAACCGACCCAGTCAAGCATTTCGGAGAACTACAGAAATTCTCGGGTTTTCTATGAAGGGTTATTAATAAAGGCTCATGACTTGCATGAACTTAATTCATTGATTCCGAACAGGGAGATCACGATAAGATAAATAAAAAAGTAAATGAGTTCAGGACGAGTGCTTAAGATAAAATCTGATTTCCAGTGGCACTTCTGTCCTTAATGCCCTTAAACGCGTACCATTTCAGTGCAAGTATAATTTTTTACGTTTTGTATTTAGTTGAGTTTGCGATTTTCAATTTTCTCTTACCTTGTTAAAAGGTATTTTCGTTTGGTTGAAACTTTCTTTTACTTATACTTACATTCAAAATACAATTTAAGCAGTATTACAAACATTTTGAGGTTCTATTAATTTCAAGCACACACCTTAAAAGTACTCCATATCGTATTGAATTAAGAATATTGAATGGGTTATTAGAGATCCAAACATTGCCGTGGTTGTGCCCCGAGTGATGGGGAATAGTTTCATAACCTCCATTTTGAGGGGATTTTGTATGAGCTGCAGATGGAGACTTTCAAACTAGAGGGAACATTTATTTTAATAATTTTAATAATTTAGTCAGATATAAGGTATTTAAAGAGTCATCTTAAGTTCGTCCAGATCAAGGGAATACTTTTAGAAGCTCTTCTAAGAAATTTTATATACATACTTACGGACTCCTCCAGGCGAACATCCAAGCCAGATGCGAACAGAGTTCGCCTCTGTAAAAGTCAAGTCATCTGCTTATGATCATCCTGAACTTTAAGTATAATGAAGAGATTGATGAAGGCATCCACGGCATAGAAGCATCGCCATGAAAATAACAGGATAGCTGCTCTGGGGGTCAGTGCAATAGCTCCGATACCATTCTTCATTAAACTATAAGCCAGATAACAGGCGCCCACTGATGTTATGTAGTACCCGAAATAAACCACCAAGCCCTGGATAGCGAACGTCTCAAACAACTGTACGATAATCGACTGCAGTTGGCTCTGGACGATGCCCACCTCGTCCAACTGATCCGCCAGGTGGCAACACCTTGTCATGAAGGTGCCCCTTCGCGGGGGGTGGTTGCTCAGGTCCCTGCTCTCCGCGATCACCTGACGCAGCTGCTTGTTGAGCAGGTGATATTGAGCCCGGGCGAAGAGCATCACTAGGAAGTGGTGCGATAGCGTCAGAGTCATAATGGCTGCCATCCAGAACTGAAGACAAAAACCCACAAATTGGCTTAAGTCCACATGGCCCATCGTATCCACAGTGACTGCCATATGCAGCAGGTCTGTCAATGAACCGGTGAGGAACTTGGCGAGAATTCCCCAGCGGAACATTCGTACCAGTTGTGGCTTGGCCAGAACGAGGCGGAATACTTTTCTGACCAGTTTCTTTATTTTGGACCGCTGTCTCCACCTGGTGAGTACTGTGATAACCCCTGAAAATAATAACATTAGTGTCAGGCCCTTAAGATCACATTTTTATCCCACCTGCCGCGATCCTTAGTCCACTCATAATGATGAGAACATATTCGTTCAACTTATTCGCCTTGGTGAAACCGGCAGCGAAGTCAGACCTTCCGTTCAAGTAGAAGCCGAGGAGAATCACAATGACGACGTTGTTCACGATGGCATAGAGAGTACTTCGGGCGGTCGTAAAGACGCGTCCTGTCTGCCAGTCAAACTCAAAGTTGCTAACTCCAGTCAAGTGGCCGTAAAAGCGGACGCCTCTCATCAGCAGACCGACCCAGTCAATCATTTCGAATAACTGACCGGGTCCTTTATATTTCTGCTGAAGGATAAGTAATTAGTTTGTTGTGATGACATGTTCGGAAAGATGCCGATTAGATAGGAGGTAAAAGTGTTGTGTCCGAGGACGATGACTCTAAACAAAAGCTAAGGGTAATAGGTATTTTTAGGTTCAAATATACTACTTTTACTATATATGAGAATCATTAAAGTTTACAAGTAACCAGCAACATCGTGGAACTGAGTATTGCCCATTAGTAAGCAAACTCGAAATATTGAGAGCATATATTACAACCCCTTCTGGCAGGAACCTCCCGAAAATGTCGGATGCGTCATGCAGCTTTCCCTTTGCCGTCATAAATCAAAATGTCACCGCAATTAAACTTCACAGCGCACCCCACAAACACACACAGTGAATCATCGATTTGCGGGGAAAAGGGTGCATTTTGCGGGCGAACGAGGAGTGTGACCGCAGTTCGTGTTGCATTTCCGTTAGTTATTCATGGTCAATAAGCGTGGCTCAGACGGGAGAAAAACAACAAAGCACACCGAAATGGTTGTTGCATTAACCAATGTGTTTATGCTGCAATTTCACGCGGTCTCCCCACTAATTCAACGAAGGCAGGGGCTTCCTTTCCTTCGCCGGACCATTGAATAATTTATGCATTTGTTCCGGCCCACGTTATGGCCCTTTATCTGGCCGATTGTTATTTAGTTGATCAATTTAATTTTATTTTGCAGTAATACGGCCACAGACCACTCAACAAAAATATGTAAATACCAAATAAAATATATCAAATTAAACCTGTTTTAACTCAGTTATTTTTGAAGTCAAATGAAGTTTGATCAAAAATATTTTATACTGATTAAGTAGCCCTTGTTCTGGTCCTAGTCAACGATGTATTAAGTATTGATAAGTATTGTTATAGAGCAATTCAGGTATTCAATTTATTATAAAATCGTTCTATATTAATTACTACTATTAGCCTTTAAAATATACCAAAAATAATAAAGTAGGATAATTTTAAAGGAGCTTAGGCAGAACAAGCTCCTAACTGCCTATATTCGTGGTAAAAAATAATGTCGCAGTAATTTGGCTCAAATATATTTTCTTCATGCTTTAAAAACTATTTTTAAAAACTATTTTCAAAACGATTTCAGACTATAAGTGTCTTAGAACTCCTTCTCTTTTAAGAAGCTTCGTATTATTTTTATAATTTTAATTGAAATATTTTCAGCAATTGTAAAAATTTTTCAACAGTTAAACAATAAACTAATTAACATTTTTAGGTGCATTGGTTTAAAATTGCTGACGTGGTGGGAAAGGGACCTGCACGATATTAACGCCACCGGGTAAGCATGTGCGTGGAACTTTTATCAAATTTACGCTTATTGCATTTTAATTAATTATAAACAGGTAATTATGGTAAACAGACTGGGCCACCGCCGTCCCATAAAATGGGACTTGCAAACATTACCAATTTACGAGCCAAGTGCTCGGCAGTACCGCCAAAGTGCCGCCCTGGGACGGGTAATATGTATATAAAATTAATTTAAAACACGCCACAAACCCTTCGCCCCAGCCCCCGTCCCGAAAAGCCATTTCCATGGATCTCCGGCTGGTTTACTGCAGTTTTAGTGTCTCTTTGTAGTCGTTCAAAGCCTAAATGCTTCCGCCATAAATTTCTGCATAATGCGCACAAGTGTTGATAATGAGTGTGCAACTGTGGTCTGAAGGGGCTGAAGAGGGGCAATCGCTTCATGAATGATTTGCAATTTGAGTAAGGGCTTTAAAATCCGATATTGCAGCGCCTGGAAAGGTGTTTACCAAGTAAGCCTGAATCTCAAAATAAATCACAAAACAATTAAGCTACACTCCTATTTAACGAAAGTGTATTTATAGAAAAAAAAACGTAATTTAATTTTAAATAAAATCTGATTCAGTTTCTAAGACTTAATCGCGTTGAAGAAATTTGCATACGTTAAATACATTTAAAAATACATTTATTAGCATTTCATATATTATTTACCAAAATAATAGGAAACATTAAAAATAAATTTCTCTATTGGAACAGTAGAACTGTTTCGATGGGCGAACACTTCCGTATTCCCCGTTGCTCGTCCTTGGGACCTTGTAGCCCTTCAGATGCTCCATGGAAGTTTCCGCCTTGCGTTCTTTCTTCTGAATTGATGACCTAGTATTTTCCGTGAATTCCTTGCGTAGACGAATTCTTTTCGCGTAGTACTTGAAGCTTTCGTCTCCGTATTTATTGAGGCAGTCGTCATATACCCGAGAGATCTGTGAGTACTGCTCCCGCTGGGCACTTGGAAACCAGGAGCTTCGCTTCTGCCACGTGGAACGGGTTACCTGGATCTGACTAGCCACCGATCGGTGGTGCAAGAGCTGGTCCATGAATATTATCTCGGATTGCCTCATGATTACTAGCAAAATGAAAAATTGGCCTGCAGGCTTTTGGAAATATTTTCCTGTATTTTAATTTTAAATAAATGTAGTTTTTGGATGTGACTTGCAATGATTTGCCTGCTATGTCAGGTTCCTAGAAGTTTGCAAATTAAAAGGTAATAAATTGTCCCAGCTAACTCGTCATAAGTTAAAATGATAAAAGGGCCACCTTTGTCATTTTATTTAATTATCCAGTCTTTATCAGAGATAATAATTTTAGTTGCTGATATCCATTCATTGCCCAAGGCTATCAAAGCCGAATGCTTTGACCTTTCCTTTGACTAAATTTCAATTCACAGCAAATAACAAAAAGACTACAACAGAAAGCTGAACAATTTGAATTAGTAAATGGAAAATAAGCCGACCAACAGAAAGCGGAAATGCTTTTTACGTTCTATTAAAAGACAAGTTCCCTTTTGGTTGTTTGTTTTTTATTGACTTAGTTTATTTCTTATTTTCTTGTTTAGTTTTACAAACTAACTTTTTTTTTTATTTCTTTGTCAAACATTTAATGTTAATAATACTTACAGAAAAAAAAGGTAAAATGAAATTTTAACAAAGTTCACTAATGAAGGTAAATGGAGGAAGGTTTAGTTCTTTGACTTAGCTACAACCAATCAGGCAGTATTCGTTTTACCCACTTGTTGGCTTGGTTTTCGTCATATTATTTTTAAATTTACAACACGCACAAGATTCGCTTAGACTTAAATGGAGATTATGCTTAGAGAGTTGCCGAGGACTTTTTTCGCTTAGATCCTAGGTAAATTTGAGTTCAAACATCGCTGGCTATGTACAAGAAACACTCGTTTGGCTAAGTTTGAGGGGCTTGCCCCATTGTCCATCAATGCCAAGCTCTGCCAAGCTAAATTGTCTAAAATGTTTGCGCGGCCTGCAGCTGTCTTTTGGCGTTTTGTAAACAGTTTTGGCCCACAATCGAACGGCTTTGTATGCAAATGAGCCAGGCCCAATGGATTGCATTTCTCACGCCCATTTGAGTCCGCAAGGCATGCGATATTAGCCCTTCTCGCATGAGTCATGAACTGCTTTTGGCCCTCTGTTTGTTTGCTGGCCACTTTGTTTGGACTCGAGCGCATTCGAATGCGGTTTGTTGCGCATTTTCGCCATTTTGCATGTCTGACAAATTCCACCTCCTTCGAGGGATTCTTGGACCTCAAAGGGTCCGACTCAGTTTCGCCGAATTAGCATAAGCCAAAGGATTAGTATCATGCATGTGGCTAATTTTCTCATGGGGTAACATTAAGGGCTCCGTTTTTTAAATGGGTGACTCAACTGACACGGAAACTTAAGCTGCTAAAACTTGTTCAACTGAAAAATGATAAAGTCCCACATTTTCGACCACTTAGATTCGGTCTTAAACCCTTTAATGAATCATTTCTACGAATAATGCAAGCATTAACTTCTCTTAAGTTTTTACATTTGACTTAGAAACAAAACAAAGTGGTCATTATTTTGGAAAAGCTCTCTGCAAGTGAGGTTTTATCAATTAACTAATAAGACAAAGGAAATTAATGTTTAGAATGAATTTAGCTTTATGCCAGACTTACACTATAAATATATGCCAGAGCCTAATTACTTTATATTCCGTATAATCTAATTATTTGGTCCGGAATGATATTTATAGTGTAACCCTGGCATATATAACGTTAATTTTATTATTATTTTCTCTCATACGCCGTTTGAATTTAGTTGAAACCGCAAATTGCAATTCGGCTTATCTAAAGCAGTGGAAGAGTCGCATGGGTTTGATCCTTCCGTATTCCCCGTTTGTGGTGGGGGATGCCCGGCTGTACTTGATGTGATCCATCGATATTTCCGAGTCCCGCCGCTCCCGCTCCCTTGCCGTCCGAGTATTGGCCGTGTGCTCGTCCGTCAAGCGATTCCTCCTGGCGTAGTATTCAAAGTGATCGTTTCCGTACTTCTCTAGGCACTCCGCGTAGATCTCGTAGTAGCGATCATAATGTTGCTTCTGCGCCTCCGGAAACCAGGAGCACATCCTATCCCAGGTGCGTCGGGTCTCCTCGATCTGGCTGCCGACACATCGGTGGTGCAGCAGCTGATCCGTGTATATGACTTCCTCGTACATTTTCATGGTTTCGGTCTGGGTTATGTGTAGTCTTTTTTATAATATTTAAAATCTTTTATATTTTTTTTGTTGTTGTTTAATTTTTGCGTTTTTCAAGTGTGTCAACGGCGTAAGAGATTCATTTATAATGATTTTGTTTTGGAAATGATTAGCTTAGCAAAGCATTCTGAGAGAAACTGATAGAAATTATAATATTAATAAATTGGTTTTATTTAAAAATTATATTTAAAGTACAATAATTCAATCTTCGCTAAGGCAAAATTTAAATACTGGTAGGTGGCATTTATTTCAGAATGTTTTAAAATTTGTGGGACCCTAAAGTTTCTTTCTGGAGATCATACTTTCTAGTATGAAAGATCTGGCAGCTTGGCATTGATCTGACTGCTTATTACATTCAGATATACATACACACATTTAGATTGAGACTCTTGCCAAAATTTCGCAGTTTTAAACTTATTTAATCCTTGGCGTTTCTCTGTATATTTACAGCTTCTAAATTGTCTTATTACTAATATTTCTCTTTGAGGATTTTGTTGGAATGCAAACGTATGTTTTGCTTACTATTAGATATGCTTACACTAAGAATAATTTATAATGGTATTTTTCTATTTCCTCTCAGTTGAATGTATTTACGTTTAGACTTTTGCTTTACAATTTTCTTACACTTGCTTACGTTCTGAATTCTTAACTTAGTCGCTTTTTAAGTTTCCGCAAAGTTTGTTTTGGTTAAGTTTTAGCTTTGATTTGGAGTGTTGATCAAAGTGCAAATATGTATTTTACAATTGAAATGTTTTGTTGCGTTTGATATGCCCAAAATGGTTGACAAAATGCATAAGGAAGGAACAATTGAAGGGTTGACTTGAATTTGTTGGCTCAAAATAATATCTACTTTGCCCTACTTCCTTCGCTTTCAAAATGAAGAAAATATCACAAAAGGTCAACGAATGTTCTGCCTAAACAACGAGCTCCTTAATTCTACCGATAATGGCCTAAGGTTTCGAATAAATATTTACATCTGCTTAGCCTCTGCTTAATGCTCGCGTTGAGTAGTTACGATTCCGATATTTCAGTATATATGGGAATTCCCCTTTTTTCATGCACACACACATCGATTGAATTTTGAATTTAACCAAAAGTTATGTGTTAAGTAATTCATTTTGTTTTGTCTCAAAGATTTTGGCATAGGATATGTCTGCTGTTTTGAACTGCTCTGCCAGTTTATGGGTCTTAGTCCTTTGCGATCCTTATTCTTGAGATAGTTAACTGTCTCGGGGCCAGGTCCAGTTTTGAAAAAGCAGCATAAGGAAGAGCGGAGGCAAAAGTGAAACGACTTGAGAAGGCAGCTGAGAAGTGGATCCTGCACCTGTAAGAAAATAAGTTCATTATTATTTGTTTCTTACGAATTATTATATATTTTATTCTATACCAATCGTGCTGGACTTGGCGGCCACAGTCTCCCGAGACTCCAAGGCGGGAGCCCTCTGTTGGCGGTCACTCTCCACACTTTCCTCGTTGCTCTGCAGATATAGTGAGCTGATCTTGGCCACGCACTGTGGGAATAGAGTAATTAGGATTTGTTTATAGTAATTTAAATATATAAATATATTTCAAAATTCTTAGCTACTTTGTGAAGCAAGTTATGTTCCCAGCTTTAGCTCACCTTTAGCTTCATATCGCCGTGCTTGAAGTGGTAGGCCCTCACTCTGAACTCCAGCCCAAGGCGGGCCATCTCCATTCCGTCGCGGTTCACCACTACCTTGTCGTACTGGCGCAGGTGCGTCTTTGCACCGGCTCCCCATTGATTAGCCAGCTCAGGTGACAGACGGGCTTGGACGGCGACGAGGTGCAGTTCACGCGGACGGTGTCTCCGATTTGGTAGCGCGGCTGTCCGCCGGTAATCTTCGGTCCGTGGTTGGGAGTAACTGTAAGGAAAATTATAAATATTAAGTCAAAATATTACTTTAATATATTCATTATATATTAAGTAATTTCGGAATGATGGTAAGGTTAATGTTATTATTGTTATGTTATCTCATTTTATTATATTTTTTTTTAGTGTCCGTTGTTTCATAAAAATTTGTTAAATTTTATTATTACAGGGATTTTATATTTTTGTATTTATGAAATAATTTATTGTCTCATATTATTGGTTGTTGTTTCATGGCAAGCGTTTGGCCAGCAAGGAGAGCTTTCATTTTCAAATTTTCCCATTCTTTTGAACAAAAGCTCTTTACGGTTTGCGGCAGGAATGAAAAGCTTTGCACGCTTTTCCTTCCGTTGGTTCCCACGCAGGATCACGAAAACTCATCTGTCTTTAGCAAAATCACTCAGTATTTGCACTTTCTGGGTTAAAAATATTATCCTTATATATAATATTGCTAGCTAAGAATGATTTAAATTACCATATCTTTACAATGTGTCTTTAATAACCACGAAATAAAATTCATATGGCATTTATGATTTCATATTTCCTTCTCATTTATCTTAAACTAAATAAAAAGTAAACTTCTTTTTTCCCTGCAAGCATTTTACATCGCCGTCACTTACAATCCCCCCATTTATTACTATTTTGGCTCAACTAAATTTCGTTGCACTTCAATTAAATTCCGCTCTCCCCACGTATACCTTAAGCTCCTCTCTGGAGAACCCTCATTGCCAGTCCTCATGAGCTTAGTTATTTAATTTTAATGAGCCGAGGAAATTGAATATTTCCTAGACGAGAACTAGCTGGCCATTTTGTGCCACGTCTTGTGTCTTCCCCTCCATTATCTCCCCATCCCTTGCCTTTTTATTTTATATGCGATGCTGCATTGCTTATTTACTGCCCCATAAGTGAAATGGGCAAGATGGGGCGGGGAAAAGCCGTTTTCCTCCTGGAGGCTGGCCAAACATTCTGAAGATTTATGTGGAGATTTTCGCCAGAAATGCGATGCGGAGGTGGTGGCCAGGAACACAAGGAATTAGGGGAAAGGTCTCTCGTTTTGCGCACATGAAATGCTTATTCAAAGTTTATTTGGCCATGTGTGAGCCTGTCCTGCAGGGTTCTCCACATTTGTGTGGGTGTTTTTGTTTCGCACTTGTAAGTGTATCTGTGAATGTGTTTGTGTAAGAATGGAAAATTCATAGGGATGGGAGGATGAGAAGGGCATCTGGCCATCACCCAGGCCCAACGCCTTTTCGGGCATATTTCCGGAACATAAATGAGTTAACATAACAATACATGGCTGGGATTTAAGTCGATGTCTAGACACCCTAAAAAAGAGAGTTTGGTATAGGGAATGATAATTCTTTTCCGTTTAAAAGTTAGAGCTTCACAGAAATTAAAAAAGTACATTTATTTTTCAATGAAACGTTATTTTCCACCCTTTTTAAGTCTTAAGATCAAAAGCTGTTAATCTTCACACTCTTTCCCAGTTAATCTTATTTTCAATAACTTTTCGATTTTATAAGGTAAATATTGATTTATTATTTATTTAAAATGGCAATAATTTAAATTAAATATATTTAAGTTTGTCCTCCTTGAACTAGCATACGAACTTTCCGCATTGTCTTTAACAGCATCCTCTTTACTACTACTCCACACAGTGTGCCCATGCATGTACAGAAATAAAAACCAAGTCAAGTGGGAACAGGACGAGAATCAGGACTCCTCCTCAAGCCCTGCCCATGTCCTCTATATCCCTGCATTCCCTTCTACTCGGAGTCGAGTGTTTTCTGTATGCATTAAAAATATTCTCTCATACCAAAGCCGAACAAGCAAAAAAAAATCGAGATGAGAAATTTCCTGCCTCATAACATTTTCTGCTGCTATATGTACATATGTATGTGGCTGCCATAAAATAAAATTAATTTTTAATGGTTTTCAAAAAATTAATTTTCCTTAGAAGTCGCTGAGAGTTTTTGTTGGGTTTGCTTTTGTTTTGTTGTGGCTTTTGGTCAGTTTGTATCTGGATTTAGTGAGGTCCAGTCCGTACACTCAGAGATCATTATAACATAGCATTCAAAAACTTTAAAGTTCAAGGTAAGAAGAATAAAGAAAAGATAAATCGGATTTTATTATGATTCATTTGGATTAATTTCATTGACAGGTTAGTAGATTTATAAATTATTCTTCAATGTGAGAAGAAAAGTGATGATTTTTAAATGTTTTCCTAGTGTGTAAGAGTCCGGGAAAGGTTGCCCTTTCCGGAATTGGATTTCTCCCTGCCGTTTGCTTATTTGTAATTTATAAAGTGAAGTTTGGCTTTGCTTTGGTTCTCCTCTCTGCCATGGAAACTTAATTTTCTCATGGAACTGAGTTTTGGGTGGAGAGAAACAGGATAGAGCGAGGCACAAAGGCAACTTCGAGCAATCAAAAAAAATCCAGCTGAATAAATGCATTTTTGATAAATGCATTTCGCTTTGTTACCATTATAATATCGTGCTTTTTCTATTTCATACACTCTGATAAATTAGAAAATGAAATATACATGCATTCGCTACTAAACTCGGTTCTTTTCTCTTAGCTCTAGTTTATTTATAATTTTAATTGTCTTTTTAAAAATTAACGTACTTTTCCTTGCATATATATATTATAGGAAAATGTGAATAGTAATTAATGTCCTGCAATAGAATCTCAAAATGATCTGTAGTATGCATGTATCGTGTAGCGAGTGCACACTGTACCAATGTCTTCATTGTGCTACAGAATTGTTAAATAAACATAAGCAATGGCCAAGTGGCCAGACGAAATGCGATCACCCTATTGCGCCTCAGAGCTGACAGTATGGGAAGTGCAAGTGTCAGCGAATTCTCACCGCTTGACAACGCACACAGATAGACACATGCATATACCAACTCCACTCGCGCTCTCTTATGTATGAGCATAGATACTGGCATGTATATGGGCGCTGCTGCCGCTGCCGATATTTGGAGGCAGCGCAGCCGCTAGCCCCCTTTAACTTTTAAGCTTAAGAATCATTATGAATAAATGCATAAAACTGAGCAGACGCTCATCCGCTACAAAACCATCGTTTTTTAATAAATATATTTTACCATTTAAAATGTTAACAAATGATAAACTTTACATGGCGACCGTGACAGAGGTCACTGTGGAGAACAATAAACTTTACATGGCAAAACAATATTATAAACTATACTGTGAATAATGGCAAAGGAAACATGCCGAAATAAAAACAGTGACGTACAGTGAAAAAAAAAACAACAGGAGCAGCAACAACAATAAACAAAGCAAATTAATAAAAAATATGTCATTCATATGACTATCACAATAAAACAACAAAAAAAAAAAAAAACCGAAAAATTTATGGAACCCAACTTCGAGACAGCTGTTCCTGCCGAACAAAGGGATTTGCCGCCGTTGCAAGAGGCCTTGCAGGCAAATCCAACCGATGGACCACGCCCACTCACAATAGCTGAGTACCGGGCTCGCCAACAGAAGACGGCGCCAAAGAAACATAAAAGGAGTGGACGCAGGGTGAAACTCCTGCAGCAACGGCGCCTGGTAAAAGATATGATAAAGACGGCTAAAACTGAAGAGGACCGACAACGCTACACAGAGCGTCTCCAAAATATTATAGAGCAGCTTCGCCTTGGTGCGGAAAAACGCAAACGGGCTGCATAATTGCAAATGCCCAATTTGCCCTAACAGCTTCGCCTTGGTGCGGAAAAACGCAAACGGGCTGCATAATTGCAAATGCCCCAATTTGCCTTAATTATTAAGCTCTCAAATCAAGCCGATGCGGGAAACCGCTGCTTGAGAAATACTAAAATCTGCTAGGCTTTGACTAACAAATGTGGTTGGAGATAAAAAAGTAATAAATTGTAAAACCAATGTGAGCCAACCACATTAAATAACTACTAATATTTCCACGTCTCTAGCGCTGGGTATCCACATACCCAGCCGCAATAAAATAATTGTGAAATGATAAATTTTTAAAACAAAAATATCTTCTTATAATTTTAATACCTACTTTTTATTTTTGATTTTCAAAGAAGAAAATATTTTTCTTTCTTTACCAAGTCCCACAAAAAAAAACATTTTTATGAAAAATAACAATTTAAAAAAAACCTTACGTTTTCTCCATGAAATTTCTTTTCATTGAATATATATATACGATAAAACCACCACATAATGGGATGGTTTAGCGACTCTAGTGAGGCAAAGGACAACACTGCCAACGTTGTAAACAACGTCAAAATAGTTGACCACACAGACGACATAAAATCGTTGTGGCTACTTTTACTGATCCTCACTATAGTCTCAGTTTTACAATTTTGCTTACACTCTATGTCAAGCATAATAAAATTATAAAGAAAAGATACATGAGTAGGGCAAATAACCTAGATAGGATCTAAATATAAATATATTATAAACTTTACATACAAAAAAAATGAACACGCAAGATTGCATTAGAATCACTATTGATAAGGAGCCAGATTTTCAGAATAGGGTATTAGCCATCATCAGAAAAGGAGCAGAGCCCTTATCAATTTCAGATTTCGAATATGAATACATGAATAGATACAATTTAGATTTCTCTCCTTTAATACATTGCTCAAATACCCAAAAGCAATAGTATTAAGTACCATTCAGGTATCGAAGTAAGATCAGTCATAAACGAAAATAAAATACTTGGAAGAAATCTTTTAATGATGATTTCAAGGAAATAAGAACATTTCACTAAATAATGGAATGGAACGAAATTGCGAAACAAATCGATACATTTCGTAACAAATTTGACAAATCTTACAAATGCATCAATAAAGATGCCGCTATAAAAACAGAAACCCTTCAATTTCATTTAGAAATAATAGTAAGGGAATACAATAATATAGTGTCCTTAGTAAACAGCTTTGAAAATAGATTCACAGCCGAACACAAAAGTAAATGTTTAAGGGTAATAAAATCCCTAAACACCAGATTAGTTACTGTCACCAACAGGCGACATATTAAAATAACAATTCCCGGAAGTCTAAATCAATTGGCGGAGTTTGATCCCGCACAATTAAAAGATTTGGACGAATCAATCCAATCAAGCGACGCTGAATCTGAAAGTGACATTGAAACACTAGAAGAAAGCGATCCCATCGAAACAAAACCAGAATTAACAAATATTGAAATGGCACAAACAGTTGTAGATTTTATCAAGCTAGCCACATCTCTGTTGCCGGAGTTTGATGGAAAGCCTGAAAATTTACAAAGTTTCCTAGACTCTTTGAGCTTATTACAAACCTTGCAAGGCACGCATGAGGCAACAGCCATAAGCCTAATAAAACAAAGCTAAAAGGCCACGCAAGAAACTTAATTAGCAATGAACAAACAATTGCTGCAATTATCACGCAGCTGACCAATGCAGTAAAGGAGAATCGGTAGAAGTTGTAACTGCCAAACTTCTTAATCTGCAACAGAAAAACAAAACGGCAAATCAATACACCCAAGAGGTGGAAAAACTGGCAAAGGCCCTTGAAGGTGCCTATATAAGTGAAGGCCTAAGCCAATCACTGGCTAACAAATACAGCACTACAACAGCTGTAAAAGCAATGACTCAAAATTGTTCAATTGATAAGGTAAAACTTATCATGCAGGCGGGCACATTCACAAATATGAATGATGCCGTTTCTAAATTTGTCAACAGTTGCACGGAGATAACAGGTCAAAGCAACACTGTCCTGTATTACCGACGAGGTGCAAGCAACAATAATAGAGGAGGCCGAGGTAATAATCGTGGCAGAAATTTCGGCCAAAACAATTACAACCGAGGCGGCTACAACAATAACAACCGAGGCGGTAATAACAATTACAACCGAGGCGGTAATAACAACTACAACAACCGAGGAGGAAGACAAGGCCAAAATCAAGGTAGAGGCCGAGGCAACTTCAACCAAGGAAATAACAACAACTATGTGAGAGTAGCGCAACATGATTCGGAAAACTCTCAGAACCCTTTAGGAGACAACCAGTAAATGCAAAGGTTCATTCCATCAATTACAGTCTTAATATATTTGTCACTTTTATAATCATTCTACTGAAAATAAACTCACATTTCTAATAGATACTGGTGCAGATATCTCACTTTTAAAAATAAATTCAGATAATTTCAAAATTCAAAACGAAAATATTATAAACATCCAAGGCATAGGCCAAGGTGTAATAAAATCTCAAGGAATAACTTCAATAGAACTTCAATCAACAAAATATATTATTCCACACGACTTTCATTTAGTAGATTCCGATTTTTCAATACCGTGTGATGGAATAATAGGCATTGATTTTATTAAAAATTCAATTGTCAATTAGATTTCAAACCAAGTGAAGACTGGTTTATAATTAGACCTCAAAATTTAAATTATCCCATTTATATTCCGATAACATATAGTGCTGGCAACAATACTGTCCTTCTACCAGCCAGATCCCAAGTTATACGAAAAATAGACATTAATACAGTAAATGATTATATATTTGTTCCTAATCAAGAATTACATAACGGAATTTATGTAGCAAATACAATAGCAACTTCCAAACATGCATACATTCGCCTTCTAAACACAACTAATTCCGACCAATTGGTCAAAGTAGACAAAATCCAATTTGAAAATTTAACAGATTACGACATTCACAGCAATAATCCCAAAAATAGAAGCGAACAGGTACTTTCAAAATTAAAGAAAAACTTTCCAGAACAATTCAAAAGTCAACTAACTGAATTATGCACCAAGTACAGTGATGTGTTCGGACTGGAAACCGAACCAATACCGACAAATAATTTTTATAAGCAAACATTGAGACTTAAAGATGATGAACCCATTTACATTAAAACTACAGAAGTCCGCATAGCCACGTTGATGAAATTCAAAACAAGTAGGGAAACTGATAAATGACAAAATCGTAGAACCATCTGTATCCGAGTATAACAGCCCACTCTTGTTAGTTCCGAAAAATCATTGCCAAATTCGGAAGAAAGAAATGGCGACTAGTAATAGACTATCGCCAAATCAACAAAAACTACTTTCTGATAAATTCCCGCTCCCCAGAATTGATGATATTCTAGATCAACTGGGTAGAGCTAAATACTTTTCATGCCTTGACTTAATGTCAGGTTTCCACCAAATTGAACTTGAAGAAAGTTCAAGAAATATAACATCATTTTCCACGAGCAATGGCTCCTATCGCTTCACGCGATTACCCTTTGGTCTTAAAATAGCACCGAATTCATTTCAACGAATGATGACAATAGCATTCTCGGGCTTAGAACCCTCTCAGGCATTCCTTTATATGGATGATCTAATGGTAATAGGATGTTCCGAAAACATATGATTAAAAACTTAACTGATGTGTTTAATGTATGTAGGAAATATAACCTAAAGTTGCATCCAGAAAAATGTTCATTTTTCATGCATGAAGTGATCTTCTTAGGTCATAAATGCACTGACAAAGGAGTATTGCCAGATGATAAGAAATTTGACGTCATCAAAAATTATCCTGTCCCACATGACGCGGACAGCGCAAGACGATTTGTAGCATTCTGCAATTATTATCGTCGATTTATAAAAATTTCGCCGATTATTCACGGCACATAACTAGATTATGTAAAAGAATGTTCCTTTTGAATGGTCAAGTGAATGCCAAAACGCATTCCAATACCTAAAGAAAAAGCTTATGCACCCCACATTACTACAATATCCTGATTTTCGCAAAGAATTTTGCATTATAACAGATGCTAGCAAACAAGCTTGCGGAGCGGTTCTAACTCAGAACCGTGACGGAATTCAACTCCCAATAGCTTATGCATCTCGTTCATTTACAAAGGGAGAGCAATAAGAGCACAACAGAACAAGAGTTAGCAGCAATTCATTGGGCAATTACCCATTTTAGACCATACATTTATGGCAAACATTTTACAATTAAAACGGATCACAGACCATTGACATATCTTTTCTCTATGACAAATCCCAGTTCGAAATTAACTCGCATGCGGCTAGAGCTTGAAGAATACGACTTCACGGTAGAATACCTAAAGGGAAAGATAATTTCGTAGCAGACGCACTTTCGCGAATTACCATAAAAGAATTCAAGGATATGCAACATAAAGTCCTGAAAGTCACTACCAGGCGACAAAGTAGACAAAATAAAAACTGTACAGTTGAAAATTATGAACTTCTGCCAAGACAGAGTCATAAAAAGCTTCTAGGCCCAACGTTTACCAAGTCATAAACAATGACGAAGTACGTAAAGTAGTGACCTTGCATGTAAACAATAATTTCTGTTCATTTAAACATGGAAAGAAAATTACAGCAAGATATGATGTTAGCGATTTGTATACTAATGGAACCATTGATTTAGGTCAATTCTTCCAAAGGCTTGAAAAGCAGGCCGGTATTAACAAAATCAGCCAACTCAAAGTGGCACCGTGGGAAAATATCTTTGAACACGTTTCAATTGATAATTTTAAAAAATGGGCAATAACATACTGAATTCATTGAGAGTAGCGCTACTCAACCCGGTGACCCTAATAAGAAATAATAAAGAAAAGAAGCTATATTGTCTACATTCCATGACGATCCAATACAAGGAGGTCATACAGGCATTACAAAACCTTGGCCAAGGTCCAGAGACACTATTACTGGAAAAATATGTCTAAAGACATAAAAGAGTACGTAAGAAAATGTCCTAAATGCCAAAAGTCTAAAACGACTACACACACAAAGACCCCATTGACTATAACTGAAACACCAGAAATGCCATTTGATAGAGTAATCGTGGATACAATAGGTCCATTACCAAAATCAGAACAGGAAATGAATACGCAGTAACCTTAATCTGCGATTTAACAAAATACCTGGTGGCAATACCAATAAAGAACAAAAATGCAAACACAGTAGCTAAAGCTATTTTTGAAGAATTTATTCTGAAGTACGGTCCAATGAAGACGTTCATTACGGACATGGGAACAGAATATAAAACTCAATAATTACAGACTTGTGCAAGTATTTAAAATTGACAATATAACATCTACTGCACACCACCACCAAACAGTTGGAACTGTCGAAAGAAGCCATAGAACCTTTAATGAATTCATTCGATCCTACATTTCAGTAGACAAAACTGATTGGGACGTATGGCTCCAATATTTCGTATACTGTTTCAATACGACACCCTCTTTGGCACATGATTATTGTCCATATGAGTTAGTTTTCGGCAAGGCATCAAACTTACCAATTCAATTTAATAGGATAGATAGAATAGAACCACTTTACAATGTAGATGACTTTGCTAAGGAATCTAAATATAGATTAGAAATAGCTTATAAAAGAGCTAGAATTATGTTAGAAAAGCCAAGGCTTATAGGAAATTAGCATATGATGAAAAATCAAACAATTTTGAATTAAAAGTAGGAGATAAAGTACTTATAAGGAACGAAACAGGGCACAAGTTAGACCCAGTATATTTAGGACCATATATAGTAGAGAAAATAGAAGATAATGACAACATTTTTATTAAGGATAGTAAGAATAAGAAACAGAAAGTACATAAGGATAGGCTAAAAATATATATTCAATGAAAAATTTCATGAAAAAAAAAAGGTCTGATCAACCGAAAAAAAAACAAAAATATTTTTAATTCCTTTAATTACTCTTCTAAGAAAGTTAAAAATAAAATAAAACGTAAATTCATATATATTAAATTTAAAAATTTGTCAATGAACACAATTGTTTTAACCAAAACAAAACAGAGACAAAATTATTTGCGATACGTAAATTTAAAATCAGAAGCAAATTAATTTCAAAAAAAACACCAATTTATTAATTAATTTCAAATACACTAGAAAATAACTTCATTTTATTACGTTATTTTTCAAAAGGAGGGAGATGTAGTATGCATGTATCGTGTAGCGAGTGCACACTGTACCAATGTCTTCATTGTGCTACAGAATTGTTAAATAAACATAAGCAATGGCCAAGTGGCCAGACGAAATGCGATCACCCTATTGCGCCTCAGAGCTGACAGTATGGGAAGTGCAAGTGTCAGCGAATTCTCACCGCTTGACAACGCACACAGATAGACACATGCATATACCAACTCCACTCGCGCTCTCTTATGTATGAGCATAGATACTGGCATGTATATGGGCATGCTGCCGCTGCCGATATTTGGAGGCAGCGCAGCCGCTAGCCCCCTTTAACTTTTAAGCTTAAGAATCATTATGAATAAATGCATAAAACTGAGCAGACGCTCATCCGCTACAAAACCATCGTTTTTTAATAAATATATTTTACCATTTAAAATGTTAACAAATGATAAACTTTACAGATCTAAAGTCTTTATTTATTACCCAAAAATAAAACCATTTCAACTTAAAACCTTATCTTGGCTGCCAAAAGTCTAGCCTTTTCCCTCTGCTCACCTGCTTGGCTTGGGTTTATGTTTGGATAATTGTTTATATATATTTTGGGAGTATTTTTAAGTCAACGCCATATTGTCGCACTTAAATTTTATTTTGTGGCATAAATCTAAGGAGACAAAGCCAGCTGGATAGAAGGAGTACCATGGTGGAGGCAAAAGGACACGTAGGTCTGTATGAGTTGGCAATTTATTTCGACCAGACTTAGCACGCAACGATAAAGGACACACAGTAAACGAGGGAGAAAATATAGGGAAAATCAGAGCAGATGGGGAGGAAATTGTAGGATGGGAGGCAAAGCCGCAGGCTACAGGCCCTGCAATAAGCCGAAAACTAAAAGCTAAGAGGGAAATGGCCGAATGAATGGCCACATGCTTCAAGTATATTTTCGGCATTTTCCCATGACTAAGCATTTTTGTAGGCAAAGAGAGCGGAGAAATGGAGAGATTGGTATCACTGGGAGGGTATACACCTTTGTGCAGTAGCCAGAAAATAAAATAAGTTAAAAGTGTCTGGGGCACTTCACAGCAACAACAAGTACAGGAATAGAAATAATAAAAAGAATAGCAGTAGTAACAACAAAAAGATACAAGGTCTAATTTTTAAACCAGAAGCTTGAGATACCCTGTATAAATTTCCCCAAAATCGTAAGAATTGTTTATAATATCAGTAAGTCTTTATGTGACTTACAAAACAATTGTAAGTTTTCTTTATTCAGGTTATTTTATACAGCATAGTCTTTAATATTTTTAATTACAATTTTGTCCATACAATTTTCCCTGAAATGTATTTAAATTAGATTATGGGTTTAAACTTTTCAATATGCCTTGAAAACTTTACTTGTGATGATGATCTAGGAAATAAAAATAATAGCTTTACAAGCAAAGAATCCATAATTATGATCCGAAAAAGGTATATTCTTTGTTCAACCTAATATACCCCATTTAATGATAAGTAGTCTAGCCTCAACGAGGACAGCTACAGTGAGCACTGTAAGTGGGCGTCATGGTTTTTTTCCGAGACTTTCCTGCTCAGTTGGGGGTCTTCTTTTAATATGCTGCGGAATATTTTTTGTTACCTGTCAAACCTCCCCTTTTCGCTTGAAGCGCACTTTGCAGCTTCTTCTTAGCAGGTGATAAGCCAGGTCAGGTGGCTGGGATTTTGGCAATGAAGAGAGGCTGGGTTTTCGGTGGGCCATCCCTCTAGGCATTCACCCATTCTATTTACAGAAGAACTGTAGCTGACTCTTCCCCAGAGTGTGTGAGTGTGGATTGCACATGTTGAGCCTCTTCGCTTATGTTAAGTGGTTCTCTCCTCTCTCCGTCTTCTCCCCAGTCTTTCTGCTAAACTTTTTTTTTGACCTCTTCATATGAAATTTATTCAACTCAATTGCATATGCCCGTGGTGTGTTAATGGGCACAATAAAATTATGTAAAGGAGCCATATGAAGATAATGCAGATGCTGCCACTATCCTCCTCATCACTGAAAGTTTGCAGCTACCCTTTGCCCTTTGTGAGCTTCTATATATATATACATATATCCTTAAAATAATAATAATAATAAAGCAAGTCAAAATAAACTAAATTGAAAATGGCTACTAAATAGAACAAAAAGTATAAAATAAATTAAAAAGAAGAAACCCAGGGAAAGTATTCACGTACTAAAACTTATTGAAAGTAATTAAAATTAAAGAAAACATCAGATTTTAATCATTTGTAAGGGAATAATAATGTATTAAACTGCGACAGTTTCTCTCAGCAATGAAGCACTCCAAAAGTACTTCAGTCGCCACTCGACTGTTACGTTTCACTTCCCATTTTTCTCCATGTTTCACTCCCCTGGCTCCCTTTTACTTCGCACTCCGTTTTATTTCCCCCATCGACACTCGTTACCCCCGACATCCCTCGTTTGTTATCTTTAATTTTGCATATGGCAACGATTTTTAATGCACGATACCGAGTCCTTTCCCCAGCCGAGCGGATCCACCGCCAGAGTTGCGGCATGTTTGAGTTAAGACAACATTACAGTAACCGTTACTTCCGCGGCTCTTCCGTGTCCTCATCTGCATCGAACTCTCCACTGTCCCATTGTGTGTGTTGATGTTCACAGAGAGAGAAAAATTCCTACATTACTAGTTAAATAGACTTAACAGTGTCTTTAAGCTCTGGAATAAAATCTTGTCTATGACTGAATGAGCCGAAGTGATTGTCCAACTTTTCTTATGTTTATTATTTCTAGATATATAACTCTGAGAGGAACTTAAAAACCATGGGATGCTACACCCTGAAAACCACTTTTCTAGTAACTTAACTAATAAAAATTAAATAGGTTGAAAACGTGTTTAGTTCCTAATATAAATTATTTTAAATCAATTTTAAGTTTTTCAAAATGATCAGGGTATCAGGACACGATAATTTTGATTAATTTATTATTCAAAATATATATTTATTAAATACTTAAAGCTTAATCACAGTGTATCTGTTGCGTATCGCGCGATGTTTTATAATTAATGAGCACGCAAGGCTCTCAACGCTTGGCACGTGTCCTGTGCTACACTCTCCCTCTCTCTTTCTGTCTTTCGCTTTCAGACTGCCCGATTTTCTGGGTGTCTCTCCGGGTTCTCATCCTGGTCCTGAATTTATGGTTAAGTGCACTTTAAGGGACAAACACATATATAACTCCACTTTTCCGCTGAGTTTCTTCGTTCCTCGACCTATCTCTTTTTCCCATGCCCTCTCCATGTCGGACACACATGCACAGACATATAATGTGATCGCTTATCGATTTTACAATATAAAAAGCAATTGCCTGCATAAAGGACCATGGCGAGGACCCCTTACGTACATCACCAGTCACCTCCCACTGGCAAGTAAAGTTAAATGTGATTTTTATGAGCTATGAGGGAGGGAAAGGATGCGGGGGAGGCGTTCTGCCATAATATTTATTGTAGCTCCCTGGCCTGGTCACACTAATGAGCTGTAAATTATCCAAAGGAGGTCAAAGGCAAAGCTTTCATTACAGTTTAGTGCTACGATTGTGAAAACTGTTGTTAGAAGTTTGGGTTCCAAACAAGTAATTGTAGATCTATAGAAATTATGTTAAATGATTCATTAGCAATTGTAATTCGAGTGCGTTCCTCAACAATGTTAGTCATTGCGTATTCAAATTGGGCTGTTTCTTTCTTAAAATTCTATACGGGCTTACATCATTAAAATAGCCAAAAACTGAAAAAATATATATATTTATTTAATTTCTAGGCTCAATATGCAGATTTATTAATATAAAAACAACTAGCTCGTAAAAGCTTTCCAAATTGAATTAATGCTATTTTAACCTAGTTATGTTATTATACCTTGCAGAGGGTATTATAATTTACCATGATATTTGCAACGCAGTGAAGGAGGCATCTCAGACCCCATAAAGTATATATATTCTTGATCAGCATCACCAGCCGAGTCGATCTAGCCATGTCCGTCTGTCTGTCTGTCCGTCTGTCTGTCTGTCCGTCTGTCTGTCCGTCTGTCTGTCCGTCTGTCTGTCTGTCGGTTTCTACGCGAACTAGTCTCTCAGTTTTGAGCTATCGGGCTGAAATTTTCAGCATAGTCTTATTTCTTTAGCACGCAGTATATATGTCGGAACGGCCGAATTCGGACCACTATATCCTATAGCTGCCATAGGAATGATGGCGGAATTAATGTACAAAATTTTTAATTTCTCTGTTTTTCAACGAATTTCTATAAATTTCGAGATATAGTCGTTTTTATAGTTCTAGAATTACGGTTTTAATTTCATTAAGATCGGACAACTATATCATATAGCTGCCATAGAAGGGATCGGTCGATTTATATGAAAATGTAAAATTCTACATGTAAGATGTACAATTTACAAAATTTACATAATTTGACATTTTTTTTTACATTACCAAATTGGATCGATTTTCAATGATCCAATTGCTGACTGCAAGGGTATATAAACGTCGGTTTGCCGAAGTTAGCTTTCTTTCTCGTTTTTAAGCTTAGAGTTGTCTAAAAAAGTTATCATATTTTTTTAATTATATTGGTAATCCAAAAATTCGCGAATTTAGGGTCTTCTTGAGAGCTTCTATAGACAAAAAGAAAGTTATAGCCAAAAGTCGTATATCTTCCAATTCACCATTAAAATCCTTATTTAAAAAAATAAAATTTTTTTTAAATCAGAAAACAAATTTTTTTATTTTTTCAAAATTTTATTAAAATTGTCAAATATTGAAAAAAAAATGTATATTATTTTAAATTTCTTAAATCCGCTGATTTATTAATCTAATAAAAACTAGCACAGAAAAGCTATCCAACCTGAAATATATGCAATTTTGGCTTAGTTATTCCTTTTCTAGATTAGCAAACTGCATGGGTATGTAAACTTCGGCTTTCGAAGTTAGGTTCCCTGCTTCTATAATGTTAATGTTTTTCAGATAAAACAAAATTTATTTTAAAATAAATCATAATTTAAGCCCGCGAAAATGCCTTCTTCGGGGAATTTCTTGTCATCGCAAATGTTGTCGCTGACACTTTACGATCGCTAAATTAACATAGGCAACTGCCTTTGGGGACAGTCGTCTTTCACTGGAGCATATTTTATGGTTCACTTGCATTAGCAGAAACAAAAATCCTCAGCAATCTCTTTCCCTGCCGGTGCTGACACAGTTGTTGATGATTATGCTTCATCCTACTCAACTCCCAGTCTTTTTTTGTTTTTTTTTTTCCCTCATTTCGTTTGAGTTGCAATGGTCACAATGGGTATATATACAGTGGATGCTCAAAAGGATTACATATAAATATAAGTGTAATAAAAAAAAAAACGTTTTGACATGTACTATTTAAACAAATTTAACTTGTCATTTAAGTTTATCTTGTAGATGTGTAGAATATTTTGTATTTTTTTATCGGTTAAACTAAGACAGAATACCTTTTTTGCAAAAATATGTATTTATTTCATAAATAGATTTATTTATAAATATAAATATAAGTTGCTCCACTAAATGTATAAAGAAAGTTATTTTCGATTAATAAATACCAATGTAAATAAATGGCATTCGATTGCTGGGACTCACTGTATCTTTTATTTCTATCCCAACCCCCTCTCTTCATCCCTCCCACATTTTTTCTGTTTTTCCTTTGCGACTTTGGTTTGAATATCGTTCAATTTGGCTGCCCAGACACATTGTTTAATATGCAAAACCATTTCCCATTGCCCCGGCATTCCGATGCGCCTTCGAGGGAACTGTGCAGAGGGGTGAGGAGCTAAGGGAATGGCCAAAAGGAAAATCAGCATGAAATGTGCTTAGTGCGTGGGCGAGGGCGTGGCAGTGGCAGTGGGAGTAGCAGTCCTTCTGTGCGATGTCCTGCTCCTTGTTGCCATAAGTTAATGCAGGTTTCTGCCCTCGGGGCTGTGGCTTCCATTGATGATGCTGGTGGTTCGGATCGGATCGGTGGTGCTTTCACAGCATGTCCCCAGGGGGACTCCCCTGCCTAGCTGCCGCTCCTCCTGCACATATTGATAACCGTTTGATTCTTTTATGAGTTTATAAATTTGTGATTAACTTCAAGCGCAGACGGCAAACTTGATTGGATTGCGTAAAGAGTTCCGGGAAATGTGAGTGGTATACACGGAAAGAAGTGCTTACCAAAATTGCAAAGACAAAAATTTAAGTTTAAATTTCTCAAAGGTTACAGCTCCAACTTCAGTGCTACTACTGATCTCTAAGTTTCCTCAGTGTATTCGTTATCTTTCACACACTATGTATGAAAATGGTAAAAGAAGCGTTTTTTTTTTTTTTTTGCCAGCCAGTCAGCCTTCGCCAGATGGCGCCTTTGTCTTAGCCCAGTTTTTTACCACTTGAAAGTCGGACATGAAAACATAATTTTACTTCAAAATCGCAATGACAGTGGCAGCCGGGCCCCGCCCACGACCACGCCCCTTCACTGTACCCACATGTGCGCCTTTTGTTGGCGCTGCGCCGACTGCCGACTGCCGGCAGCGACGTCGACTGCAAAAATTCCATTTCAATTGTTTGCTTAGATTATGCAGTTGTATTAAGAGTGGTAGTGGGGTGCTGGCACAAAAAGGAAGGCGAGATGGGAACACTATACAGTCTAGGGTTGCCAAGGCGAAACGCAAAGAAAGGCAGAAAAATGCGAGAGAAATCCTTTAAAAGCAGCGAACAAGAGGAAAGCTAGTGAGTTTACAAGGAGCCTGGGAGTTGAGACGACTCGACAATGCCATTTGCAACGCATTGCCATGTTGCATGAATTCCATTTACGGACTGCAACTGCGACTGAAAGTGGAGAACGGATAGTGGAGAATGGAGAATGGCGACCGGAGATTGGGGGACCGAAGACAAGAGACCAGAGACCGGAGACCGAAGGCCTCGGGGGCCAGGCGAAACACCTTCGCTGCCAGGTGCACTTTAAGTCGTCTCGCGTCCTCGGTAGCAGGTGAGAGTTAAATGGGAAAGCCCGTGGAATTTAATTTCATTAAGATGATTAATGCGGTTTTAAGAGGGTAAGATTAATACAGATACTCTTAAGTATGTTTCGAAGGCAAAGATTAAATATTTGATTATCTTAAGATTTACATAGTAGAAGACGTGTAAAAAATTATAACTATTATATGGAAAAGTGTTATAGAAATATAGGATTACTGCACAAAATATAGAGAAAATCAAACAGATTATTATCTGTATTCAACTGTTTTCTTTAATAAAACCATTTATATTACAAACAAGCTAAAACCATATTAAAGACTAAATATTAATAACTCTGGCATAACCTCCTTTATCATTAACTTGCCTTTAACCGAAGTCCCCTTCATAAGTCGCCTCTTTTTTTGCATCCAATTAAAGAAATCTGAATCCTGTCACTCTGCAAACACCCCTTAATATTCCATCCCGCATATGCAAGGGGCAATCCTTGCACAGTCCATGGGCCATCAAAGACTCCTTGACAGAGAGCTGACAAACTGCATGCAATTTACATTCAGCAGCCTCAGATTTCAGATGCTTCGCATGCGTTTTAAATGGTTTTCCCTCATTCTGGCTTTTCGGCCCGGTGACAGGAGGCTCTGGGTCCTCTGCAGTTTTCCTTCGACTTACCGCCGTCAATCCTCTTCGGCTGCCTTTTGGCCCCGCTCTTTATTCACTCCCAACAATTATGTTGCACATTCCGGATACTGAAATGCCCCGAGTTCCTGCAACTTCGCATGCCGCATCACTTGCCACTGTCATTCACAACATTGTTGGCTGCCCGGCACTATTAGCATTTTAATTAAATTTTCTGCTGTCGCCCGCTGTCCAAGTACCTCACTTTCTGTGCTTCCCCAGATCTGGACCACTTCTCATCCGCCTTGTTCCTTATGTTAAACTCACCCACAACGGTCATGGTCTCCGACTCGGAAACGGTGTTGAATGCGGGCGCCTCGCCGGACACCTCGCACCGATACAGTCCGGAACTTTGCAGTGTTACGCGTCGCAGGAGAATCTGAGTGTCGGAGGAATTACGCAGCTGCGGGGCAAAGATAAAAGCAGAAAAAAATATTGAGTATTGTTTAAAGTTTTTCTTGGAATTTTAATGTATGTATATTGTTATGGCAGTAAGCAACAAAATGCTGCACTTATAAGTTGATGCAAAAGGATATGTTCAATCTTATACTATAAGAGAATTATATTAAATATCTTAAGATTATTTTCCAATAATTCAGGTATAAATTAAGAGATCCTTGTTTTGCACTTAAGATTAAATAAATGAATGGAAAAGCCTATATTTGCCAAAAATTCACATTTTTCCAGTGCAGAACTTGGCGAGATAAATTGCCAAGAGATGAATCGACAGAAAATCAAACGCAATTAGAGTTGAAGATTTTTCTATGGATGATTTTTAACATTCACAAATTCGCCCCAAAATGAAGATTGATGATGGGCCAAGCCCAGAGGCAGTTTATTATTAGTTTAGCTGGCCACGCCTCCCACTTTTCAACTGGCAGAGAGCAGAAAATGTAATTTCCTCAAGGACCAAGGATAAGGAATGCCTTAAAACGAAACGAAAACAAAAGTCATAAGGCAGGAAGTCGGAAGAGCAAAGCCCGAAAAACCAAACAAGCGAATGAAAATGAAATGTCTAGAAACAATCGCACAGGAGTCTGAATAAAAGATGCAAGATACGCATGTGAGGGCGGAATGTTGTAAAAGTCACTCCAATAGTTTTCCTCTTTCGTTTTCCCAGGGTAACAATTGCAGTCAAGTCGAGTTCTTTAAGTTGCAGTTTTATTATCGCACACACACACACACAGACAGCCAGAGGCACACATGCAGCAGAAAGTTTCATTTGATTCGAGCAAATTTTATGAAAATTCTTTGCTTTCCCTCGCTTTATGCTTTCTCTGGGCCCCTGCCTTCGCCCTTCACCGGCGTAAACAATCACAAAGTCACGTTCAACATTATTTTTGGTTTGTTGCTTGTTTTCGGTTGTCGTTGCCACAGTACACTCCCAGCCCCCGTCAGCCCCCCGCTGTCCGCTACAATGACTGTGGACTGGCTTTTGTTTGTTGGCTTCTTGGCAGTACTTAAGCCGATTCTTCTCTAGCTGCGTCTTCGTCTTTTTGCCAATTCTTTCGGCACGCTCAACTTGTCAGCACCCCTTGAAAATTTCTCTGCGTTGGGTGGTAAAAATAAAGGGTTAGGGTTAGTCTGCTCGCCAAAAACCAAATCTAGCCACAATTCAAATTGCAGTCTCCCTTTATTGCTTTCTCGTTGCCGCCTTGCCTTGGCTGGAACATGCTCGGCCATTTCGCCCATGACCGCAGATTGAAGTTGTTATTTGTAATTCCAAATTCGGTTTGGCCAAACGAAATCTGCGCTCTAACCTTGTTTAATTTGCCCTGATTGCAGTACCCAACAACTAAAAACGCGCCAAATTCCGAAATAAAACAATACAGATAAAGGTTTTAATAAAGTAAAGTCAATTTTCTGACAATAGAAATCTGTTGATAACAAGCCCTCAAAATATAGTAAATAAAATAAATAAGTCTATAGCCATATACCAAATGTGCATGTGGCCTAGTCCGTAATAACTGAAACCCTTTTCCTTATATGTTAATAATCCTTAAATAAATAGATTTTACCTGATCAGCAACATAAGTTATTCGAAGTAGTTTTCAAGACTTACACAAAGGACATGAATCAGGATACCAGTGTATTACAGAGCGGTATCCCAGCCAAATCCCCCAATTATATAAAGTAATTTCTTCGTTTAGTGCAGTCCCGGAAAGCTCTTATGGAAATTTTCCCACTTTATCATGCTTTCCCAGCTCACACTAACGTCCTCTCCCCTCGGGGCTTCCTCTCTTTTGTTCTAATCATTTCCCTCCACTCAACTCGGCCTTCAACCCTTTTCGAAATGGCGGAGACCAAGTGCAGACATTGAAACCAAACGAAAATTATGCCGCATTACGCATTATGCTTCCACTGAAGGACTCCCCCTTTAGCCGGAGCTTTTCCCTCTTCTATCCCCCTATCCCTCCAACTCATAATTTTTCCTTTGCTTTCCTCGCTTTTCCCATTCCAGCCACACGCACACAGGCCATAAAATACGCTGGCACATTGCTCATACGCCACGTTAGCCCTGACAATTGACGGGATTTACTTTGCCAGGCACGGAAAAAAATATAGCTTAATTGAAAATTTATTATTTCACGGAGTCAAAGGGAAGTATAAAAAAAATTGTGGCATGGGTTCTCATAATGGACAACAATAAGACAACAACAAATAAGACAACAATTTAATTTCTTAACGCGTCAAGGTTTTCAAAATGCAATTAACGATATAATGTCACCACTTTATCATTATATCAGTTCCTTCTATTGGCAAACTTTTAATTAAAAAATGCAGATATATTTATAAAATCTGTCGGTTCTAAATATTTTTCCACTGTGCATTCGCGGCCCTTCTTTGGCCTCGCTTTGCTTTGACTGGACATCCAACAAAGTAGACGCACTTAAGTGCTTTTGGCAAATTATTATTATGAGAACGGCTTCAAGCGAAGAGGGGAGCCCTGAGGATATCAACTTTGTCTGGGATATTGACAGCTTTAAGTGATTTCCGTTAACCTTTTCAATCGCACGGCAAGCAGACCAATACGTGACCTTAGCTAAGCCAGAAGAAGGGGAGCAAGTAGCTGGGGGTTCGGTGGCGCAAAAACAACCAGCACAGACACACATTTTTATGGGCAACCAAGAGGAAGGTTACATCCACATTAAATTAAAGTTAAATGGCAAAACTACGTGGCAGCAATTTTCATTCCAGCGACGACGTAATCAGCAACAAGCTGAGGGGAAAGCGAAGGAAAATCGGTCGGACAAATGGGTGGAGAAGCTCTAAGGGTTGCCTTCTCCATTGTGGCAATTACATGTTTTAAAATAATCATTATGATCGGGGTCGTAACACTAAATCCTAAGGAACCTCCCCTGGCAACCCTGAAATCAGTACCGTAAATTGTAATAAAATTTTAAATTAAATTTTTCCGCTCCCTCTTTTTTTAAATAAGCAACACCTGTTGCTGTGTTTACAGAGAACTGCAAAGAACATAATCTAAGAAAATTCTTGCATGAAAAGTTATTTTTCTTAAAGTGGAATAAAATTTAGAAATTATCCTTTCCGCAGTGGAAAGTAACTAATTAATAATTCATTTTAAAGTGCAATCACATGATCACTTACAATATCTTACATTTCTTTAGAAATAGTTCTTTCAGTGCACTTACATCGATGTTGACTCCGGGAAGAGGGAACGCCTGTCCGGGTGGCTTATCGCGCGGCACATAGCGGTAGATCTCGTGGCCATCCTTATACCATTTCACGGAGTACAGCGACTCCCCGTCGAGGGCGTAACGACAGCCCAGAGTGGCGCTCTTCAGGCGCATTATGTGATTGGGTATCTTCACCTCGGTCATTGTCAGCGAGCTGGTAATGTCTGCAATTAGCGGGAAAAGAGCATTGGGAAAGGATGTTATTGTGGCGAAATTATTTCTAATGGCATCCCCTTTGGCAATGCCATTTCCATTTCAACTGCAGTCCAACTTATCCCCTTAGTTCTTATGCGCTAACCCACATTCATATTTTAGCGGTTATGGTTCCAGTTGACCATATCTTCTCCTAAACTGGCCAGAAAGCAAACACAAAAACCTCTTTCGGCCCCTGTCACATGAATTTTGACTTGTCCTGCAGGAGTCGGGCTCTTAGATCCTGGCAAATCCAGTGCACGTCACTGCAGTCCACAATTCACGTGTAAGGCTGAACGAAAATATGGCCGCAAAAACTCAACATTTTGCGAAAAAGATAACAAGTTGAACAAAGAGTGGGGAATTTTGGGTACCCTGCATTTACATTTTCTAGATGAATATTATATGTTAGGGGTATGTTATATATTATGGTTGATATAGTGAAAAATGGGTTATATAATCATGTTTTACGTATATTAAATAAATTTGCAAGGCTATATTTAATAAATTTGTTTAAGATCGCAAGCTAAAAAGTAATTAAAATAAATTATATTTAACCAATGCACCCTTGAATAATTGTTTTCTATAAAGTTCAATTCCATAATATTATTCCCTGGATCTATGTTCATTAAACAGTCAATCTACCCTCAGAAAGCGAATCAAATCCGAGCCGAGCGAAAAGCTTTTAAATCACACACAGGGAAACCCGGCAAATATCCCTTATTTGCCTTTCGCGACATTTTGGCGGGTTTTCGGTCAGTCCCGGGAGACTAACGGTACCCGTAACAGGACCCGCAACAGAAGCCGTTGTATTTACTGTGGTGTGGGTGGCGATACACCCACTTATTTAATATACCGCTACACTTTTCATTTTTCCAAACGTCAAACGTGAAAAACTGAGTTCGTTTCTGTGGGAAAACGAGGGACAAAAAAGTCAAAAAACAAATACTCACGCACACCACCGCACACACACACACTCACACAGCAAGCCAGACACATATGCATGTGTGTGGTGTAACGTGCAGCGCCGCCATTGAATTTATCACATTCACATGCAAATTGCGCCAAACGACCTTATTATGCAAATTGCCAACTGCAAATGGAGAACGAAATTGATTTTCCTGCATTTGCGAATAAGGAAGGCGAAAGGCAGGCAAAGGCAAAGGCGAGGGACTCGTGCACAAGGAACTACGAACTAGTGGGCACAGTGGTTACCTGATAAGGAAAATGAATTACTACACGGAAATGTGTAACTTACACGATCAGTTAAATTGGCGAATTTAAGAGCAGTAAATGCGAATTTAAGAAGGCTCAATTGAGAGTGTTGAGAGAAAGGAGATTGCCTCATTTACAGCTCTTTATATGAATTAGCTCTTGATATAATTATATAAATGGAAAGTAAATATTTTTCGTAGCATACTTTTATGGGCCCAAGGCTCATTTTAGATTTGCTTTCAAATATCAATATGACCTTTATTTTATATCGCTTTCAACGATTTCATCTTCAATCGAACCAATGTGCCATATTGCCCTCATATGACTATCTTCTTTCTTTCACCTTTATCCTGGAACTAGTCATGCCGCCTGCGAGGCGCGAAGAGAGGATCTGCTGTTGTCTATAGCATCGTTCAACAGTTTTGCGACGTTCAAGCAAGCCACATTTATATGACAACTAGCGGCAGAGGATAAGCCAGGGACCCACACCTTAAGTGGGGCAAAAAAGAGGGAGAGTGTGGTTTATACAGCGACAAATGGCGAATATATTGAGCTGTCACAGGGCCCACTCAAGAACCCAAGCCGGAGGTTATGCAGACACAGGCACAGTGACACAGTGGCATCTGTAATATTGAACAATGTGCGCTCAAATCGGTGGTCGAGCACACTCAGAATAATGTTAAAAAAATTGCCTTTGAATTGAAAACTTCTCAAAGCAATATATATCTGGCCAACGTGGCGTATGTGTAATATTATTAAGTAAATTCGGATAACGTGCCGTATGTGTAATATTATTAAGTAAATTCGGCTATCGTGGCGTATGTGTAATATTTTAAAAAAAATCAGACAAGCATCAAATTGATAAAATATCTTATCAAAACATCAAACACCTTTACATAAAAATGTAAGGTATATAAATAAATTAGTATTTGTTATACTAAAAGTTAAATTACATATTCTGCCTTTAAAATCAAAATCTTCTCTGTCTTCTTGTAAAAAAGTAGTCAAATATTTTTCTCTGAGTGTGTAAGCCAGTCACAGAATGGGACAGATGTAAGGAGAGCGGCAAAAGAAGTGGAAAATCGCAATCGGAATCAGAATCGCAGTCGCGCCTTCAATAAAAAATACGTTGAATGCTTTCAGCGTGTTTATTGGCACGTGTGCTTGCGTTCCTGTGTGTGTCCCTCAGCGTGTGTTTGTGTTTTGGTGGCAGACAATTGGCATAAAAAAGAAGAAGAGACAGCTTTGGCAACCACAAAATGAGTTAGTTGTTTGCCTTTTTGCTGCCCCAAACACACACGATCACAAGGAAATATACACATGCAGTCCGCTATTTGGGCTCGAATATTTTATAGCCCCAAATGCGAAACGACAACAACAACAAAAGGCATGCATTATAAATTCATTTCCGTGTCGGCATATTTTTGTTAACCCAACAGAAGAAAAAGGCATATAAATGAAGTAGATGACGCCATAAAATGTGCTAATAAGCTATGGATTTGTGCCACACGGCGAGTTGAGGTGAAACCAAGACGAAGCCGTCGTATAAATTTTTACAGTTTCTGTATAATTTTAAGACCCACATGAAATTATTCTTATTCTTATTCTGAAAAAAATATTTATATTTCTATAGCATAATTCTGCCAACTAAAATATGTTAACTAAAATATAGAACAATTTCTTCGGCTGTTTGTTTACCTTCTATGTTTATATTTTATTTTATTTAAATTATAGTCTAAGAGTATGTTCAAATGTAGATCAAATAATTAAATATTTAATACAAAACAAGGTCTAATCCATAGTTGGATCCTAGTAATTTAAGGCCGCTGTTCTCATGTCCTGCCAGGGGTCTACGCCCATCCGTTTTCAGCGCCATAATTGCAGTTGACTGGCATTTGACTTCGCAAATTGGCCTGGGAAATTACCCTCTGTCCCGCACTCTTCCATTTTTTTCTCCCATTTTTGCTGTGCAACCCTGCCTGCGTAAATGGTGTGTGTCCTTTTTTCTACTGCAGACTAGAGTAACAGCAACTGACTGCACATTAAAAATTAAAAAAGCCAACAAAACGATAAGGGAACTTGAGACAGCCAGCAAGAGAGTGGCAGTGGTGTGCTTATGAGTTTATGAAAGGGGTTCCTAGAAATACTTAGTATGTTATATAAGTTCATTGTTAAGATTTTATATAATTCTTAAGCTGTGATTTTTTTTACTATCAAATAAATCTGTAACATTAAATATGCAGAATCAAATTGAATTTATTTTTGTTAGTATACGTTTATCAATATAACAGTTCTTTATTGTTTCATAATAGATAGTTTGTCTTACTTATTCATATTACAATTTTTATTTAACACATTTTCAGATTTTGCAACCCTTTCTGATGCCACTACATGTATTCATTTTCAAGTTACAATCCGCAGAGATTTCTGTGGGGGCTTTTCAGGCTCCGTACGCTCATGCCTGTGCGACAGAGAAGGGCTGAGCAGGCTCTACTCAAAGGCAAAAGCCAAAAGCTAAAGCCAAAGTCGAAGAAGGAGCCGGAACGAAGGCGTGGAAAATATGGGGAGGGTACGGAGTGTAGAATGTAAAGGAACTTTGCCTACAACAACCAACAGCAGTGAGCAGAAAAGTTAAAAAAAAGAGAAGCAAAGTAATTTCATGCATCGTTTAATTTTCATTCGGGTTTAATTTGTGCAACGCCCCACGCCCTCCCAGCACGTAACCCCCTCCATCCGTTCCACTCCCGTCATTCTCACCATATCACCATAAAGAGTTCCTTGATGGCACTTCTTCCCTTTTTGTTGGAATGTTTTGTATTTCGCCATTTAGACCTAATACTCAACAGCCACTTCCAGCTCAACTGACAATTGAAACAGCAAATGAAATGGGGGTAAAAGGGGTAAAACAAATGTTGAGGAACCAGAAAAACAGCACGCACGCAGCTGAAATTGACACCAACGAAATTGGGAGGCAAATAAAATTATATGAAGCGCTACTTTCAAAGTACTCGTATTTCCACATAGGCTTCCTGAAATCCATTTAAAAACAAAAAAGAGAGCATTTTATAATTTTATATCATATTAAATTTGCACTAAATGGCAATAAATATAACAAAATTTAAATGGAAACAACCATAAGTTACAAGAATACTTAATAGTAGGAACTCTTCCCAAATTTTTATTTATATTTATAGCACCTAGCAAGGATAGAATCTATTTTATCTTATTAAATTTTTATTTTCCAAAATTTTTACATTAAAGTTTCTGTCTTAAAGTTAAAGCAGTTAAACAGTTTTCTTTGTTTTTTCCACCCTTCCCCGCAATGTCTCAAATAATTTTTTGTCATTTTCACACGTCCAAATAGACGACTTGTCCGCACGCAAAAATTGTTTCGACTTTAATGAAGTCAATTTTGGAAGTTGCTCCTGCCCCTCCTGCCGCTCCTCCCTTCCATATTTTGTAGCCATCCTTCCGAAAACCCTCTACCCCCTTTTTGTAATTGAAATTTTTATAGTTGTCGCACAGTTTGCTATCTCCGGGAAAAGAAAACGTGAGGTTGGGTGGGAGAAAACTCGGCTGAGACAAACTTTTATCAGCGCCAGGCGCATTCTTTAAAACAATTTCCAGTGGCTGCCATCTTCACCCACACATCCTCGTCCCTTTCCTTGGGAGCCGCAACAAATTAATCCCTTTATTTGCATAATTGAAAAACATCAAGTGAAGCAGTCGAAAAATATCAAGAACTCCAAGTCGGATGGCCAGCGGGCAAATGTCTCTAGAGCGACGGGACACTGAAGAAAAGCTTAGAAATATCCTTTAATCATTTTCAGGAAATTATTTTAGCTTTTTAAGATGTGGTTGTAAATTTGCTTCAATATATTTCTTAGAAGAAAATAATAACAATCGGAAATAAACAAATTAAATAAAAGAATTAGGTATTTAGTAAGAAGGTAGAGCAGCTTTTGCTAAAAATTCGAAACGTTTGCGATCAGCCTTTATATATTAATGTTATTAGTAAGGCAAAGCAGTAAAATCATACCTTTAAACTATGCCTATTGTCGTATTTATTATATTTTTCATAGCTTTTCTTTACAATTAAGATTTAGGGAATTTTTCAAAGTGCTCCGGGACGAAATGTCGCCACATTTTAATGTTGTTGGCGGCATCACTGCCCTGGGGAGCTATTTAACATTTTTCCAACACTTTGATAATCGCACTTTGCGGGCAGATTAATTATTTACGAGCGCCGTGTCCTCTTCTACCTGAGTTCACTCGCATCGTTTAACCCGCAGACAGACGGAAGACAACCGACAGCCGACGACAAAAGCCCAGAAGTTGTTGTTAAATCTTGGTAATGCCTAAAGCCCAGGCCCCACCCCAAATCCCGATTCCCGTACCAGCGACAGGCCAAGTATATTTGTCGCCGGTCTTAAGAGATTGCGGCGCACAATTTCCGCGCCGGGTTTGGGCCGGGTCAGGTCCCTCCCTCTGCCCGCTTTCCCGGGAGATTTTCCGGGGCGGAAAAGCCACCGCAAGACATCAAAGCGCGCACACTGAGGGCCAAAAGTCAACGCGAATCAGGTGAGGAATGGGAGATAAGGCAAAGGCATGGGCCAGGGAATGCCACACTTGCGAAAAAAAATTAGTGGAAAAGGAATTGAATATGAAATGGGAAATAAGAGTCACACACAGCGATTTCAATATATTTTTCACATATTTCATAGGACATGTAGGACCATTGATGAAACATTTTAAAATTATTAAGTTAAGATATACAAATATAATTTTTTAAGTGCATCCCCTGGGCTGGCGGAAGCCGCAATTGGTAACCCCGACGCATCCCCGGAGTTTACTTAGCTATCAAATGGTAATATTTCAATTGTGTGCTCGACTCTTGGAAATTGAAAAGAAACATTGTGCGGGAATAGGCCCCTAGATCATCTTGCTCTATAATTAAGAAGGTCGTGGGCCAACAGCCTCCCTTAGGCCCTGAATCCACTGGTAACGGGGTAAAGGCGTCAAATTAATGCGTTAAATGCAATTTGCGGCGCTGAAAAGACGGCTTAAGGCGATGCCAAGTACCACGCTCTTTGAGCCAACTTGCAGGCAGGCCAACTTTTACTTTGGTCCCGGCCGTTTGCCATATGAATTATGCAGTCAGAACGGAGGAGGCACGTGGCAGTAAACTGAGATTAAAAGCGGTTTAATTTCTTAAAGACGTGTATAGTGTGCGAGAAATTCACTTGGATTTTTCTGGAAAATCGTGGGATAATATTATGATATTAAAATGGATGCTGTGATATAATATTTAAGAAGCTAAATGTATAAATTTAATTTATATTGCAAGTATTCACTTAAAAAATATTAATTTCCATTACGAGCTGTGAAGATTTTAAAAAGAATATACTAAATGTTGTTTGCAGTTCCCATAAAAAGTAAACTTAGCTTAAATAAGCTGCATGCACTTCATTTAATTGATGATTATAAATACAATTTTTGATGATTTATTCACCGCGTTTCTCTTTCGTATAAAAGCGAATACCCACACAATGGTTGGACCAGCTTATATCATATTTATTGCCTACGTCCTTAAGACTCGCATTAATATTTGATTCCCGTTCCCAATTCAACTTTCTTTCGAATAGAAGCACATCTAGACCCAAAAAAATTTGCCTATTGCCTCGAGGCCGTGAGCAAAAGTTAGGCTGAAATATTGACTGCCTTTAGTTGGCCGAAGAATATGAGCCTAAATACATAGCAGAGAATTTGAAATAAAAGGCCAGAAGCAAGCTTCCTACCGGCCAATTTTCTTAGCTTTCCTTCCATGATTTTTTTTATATATATTTTTTTTTTTGGTATTTTTGACTGCTTCTGGCATAATTTGAAGAACTTCCTATTCAACTTTTCTGACCAGCCCCAGGGGATGGGCACACACCTCAGAAGAGAGACTTGCAAGAAATACTATATATATATATATACTCAAAAAGACTACTTGGCCCTGGCACATTACCATGCTGAGG
The DNA here is from genome assembly GCA_014170255.2 of Drosophila triauraria. NCBI lineage: Eukaryota > Metazoa > Arthropoda > Insecta > Diptera > Drosophilidae > Drosophila > Drosophila triauraria. Next base: position 8,746,512 of record CM024334.1, on the reverse strand, counting down.
GATATGCGATGTCTTGGGCTGAGCGAGAGTATTATAAATAATTCAGTGGCCCGGTTCTGACCGGAGGCGCTTTAATGAGGCCAAAACGGACTTTGGCCATCAGGAGTTTAAGCAATTTTCGTAGCCAGGTGAAGGTAGAGAAATTTATGAAAATTTAACTTACAGCGAAACTTTCCCTTTTCACTTGTTTTTTTTTTTAGAATTTTTATTTTTACACTCGAAAAATAATGTATACTTCTGTGTAATATTAAAAGCATGGATTATACCACTAACCATGGTTAGTGATTATACCTACTAGAGGAATTTGAATCCTTGCGGTAATTAATGTTCTTTAGAGATATTTATTTTTACCAATTTTTATTATACCGATTTGTAAATAATATCCTTAATTAAAACAAGCAAAAGGTTTTCTAGTATAAGCTGTGTTAAATTAAATAAGAGGATTTATTATCGAGATGTAATGTCGCTTAAAGTCTTTAGCAAAATATTAAAAATGTTTTTTTTTCTTAGTGCAAGTGGCACAGTCGGAGTCAGATTGCTGAGGAAAAATGCGAGGCAGCCGATAAAGGTATATATATATATATACATGACATATCCAAATGTGGGCGGTGGCCGTCTGGGTCGGAAGTTCTACGGCGCGGGATGGAAATGGAGGTAAGCAGCCGCAATGCGTTGGGGAAAATCAATTTCACATAAAAAATTCAAGCAAAAATCGTATGCCAACCTTTTTTTTGAGAGCTCCTGTTTTTGCCAGAGCTCAAGTAAAAGTTATTGCTAATATGTGTGTGTTCGCGCGTGTGTAAGGTAAGCATCTGTGTGTGTTTGTGCTGTGGCATGTGAACCTAATGATTATGCAAATTGGCCTATAAATCGATTGCCAATCGTCGGCATTGCCACAAATTGCCGTTAGTTTCTTCCAAAGGAATGGTGACAAAAGCTAAAGAAATTGATCTGTTAAATTGGCCCCGTATAAGCATATATATACCGTCCAATAGATCTTTAATGAAAATATTTTACTTTATATGAAAAATATTTCTTAATATTTTCTTTGATAGATTTAGATTTCATTTTTATAGATTTAAAAGTTATATGAACTCTAGGATCGCTAAATTTATTTTTAATGAAAACATTTTACTTTTACAATTTTATTTCAATTTTAAATAATCTTTCCTAAGCTTTCAACGATTGAATTTAGCCTTGAATATGGGAACATAAATCTTTTTCACACAACTCAAGTGCAAGTCCCAATATACAATATCTCTCCGCCTTATGCCTCTTGAGCTCGTCAACGCACTATAAAAATATCATTATCAGTGCAAAAGTTTGCTTATCAAAGATGACTCCGACAACAGCAACAGGACAAAAAAAAACGAGAAGGTTGAAAAAATGTGGCAAGAAATTTGCATATTCCACAAGACACAGGATAGAAGCCAAAGACACGCGGCTGCCACTGTCGTTGAAGTTGAAAAATGGCCAGGAAAGGCCAGGAAAATTGAATTGCCAACTGGTCGTCTGGGTGTCTCTTTCTTCCCATTCCTCACGGAGCCAAACAGCTTCAGGACGGGCTTATCATTAAATTCAAATATCAATCAATTTATCATAAAAGGAACGGAAGCGTCAACAAAGAAGCCAGTCAGAGGGAGAAAAAGTGAACTGCAGCTGTTCGCAGGTTGAAGTTTCTCTGTCTGGAATCCAAAATGCAATTGGAAATGGAAATTCAGGAAAGTTGATGTTAGGAAAAATCATTAGTCTTTTGAATTCAAGTTTCATAAATTTAAGAATTCCTTTCATGAAGCAACTAATGGAATATATATTCAAGACAATATAAATGTAAACACATTCATTTTGATTTGATCACAAGAGATTTAATCTTGAACATTTGTTAAATTAAAGACCATTTGCAGTCGAACTGCAAATCCCGATGGTTGCATTTGATATACAGTATAATTAGCTTAACTGCATTCAGTACTTTGCACGCAACTTCAAGGCAGCTGCCTTAAATTCTATTTTCTAAGATAGCTTTTCTTATATAGCTTAGATGCAGCTTAGAAGGTTTACAATATATTAGAATATATTAAAACACGAATGTATTAAGTAGCTGATTAAAATGCATTCATCTAACAATTAAAAGGAGGCTTTAGTTACTCAAAAAGGTCAAATTGCTTCTTCCAAAGTGACTTCAAATGTGAAACCGCAAGGAAGGTCCGACTCTAAAAGCCGTCTATTTACCAGTTGACACTTGTGTCTCCGATTCCCTTTAAGCCTTTAAGTAAATTATTGCTAATGGCCTCCACACACACCGTCTGGAACTGGGATCGGTAGTCGCTCGCCAGCAAAGTAATCACAACATTTGATTGATTGAAATCAATTTCCCGTCAGAGACATCTGTGAGTTGTGTGTGTGTTTTTGGGGGGTGTCTGTGTTTATGCATATATTTGCTCTAGCTTGGTTACTTTCGGGGCTACAACACTCGAAAAATGACTTATCAAAGAGTTTAAAAATAAAAACCTGCATACCACAAAATAAACAAAATGTATAAATTTGTTTAAAAAAATTTATGTCAATAAATTTGTACCAAAAAATACTACTACTACTACTACTAGCCAAGAATTTATATTTTCAGTGAACGGTAGGTGTCTGTATCTTTGGCTTTACGAATACCATTAGATAGCGATACGCTTGAAGTCAATCGGGCGACTGGCTGCCTCGTTTTCTCGGTTTCTCTAAGCGATTCTCCACGGCAGTTGCCATAGATGCCAAGTGCAGACAAGCGCCATGAGACGCATCGTTATCCCTCCTTTATAGCAGCCCGAATTTCCACCTTATTTTTCCTTACACCGCCCTCCCTGCGATTGTCTAAAAATTTATCTCGTACATCTTTGAGTTGCTGCTTTATTCCGCGAAATTAATTTCAAATGAGTGGCTGACTGTCATTATCTAGACTCATCTATGAATAATAAATGAAAATGCATTTGTCTGGAAATCTTGACTCCACTCCGAGGCAGGGCAATATTTGCCCACATTGTTGGGCGAAAGGAAAACAGAGGCAAGTACGTGGCTGGGATTTTTATAACCAAATCAGGGCACAGACCTCCCACCCCGAGATACAGCTGCTTTTTTGGCATTGCTTTTTATTGTTTTTTATGATCATTTGTATTCATCAATTTTGTATTGATTTGGCCGGGGGAGAGCGGCAGAATGAGTCGCGTTTATATGCCAAGGCAGCGAAAGGATAAACAAAACTTGGCAAAGCCAATGAATTCTGATGTTTTGTTGCCTTGACTCCCCTTTCTCCGATTCTCCGGTTCTCCGGTTCCCCGGTTCTTGGCAATTCCGCACAGCATCTTACGAATTTATGAGCTATAAAAACATCTGCCCGAAACGGACTTTGCCATCTCTTTCGGCCCCCAACCCGCTATCTCCTTCTTTATTTTCCCCTGTGCGGTAAGGGCAAACAAAAGTAAAGTGCTCCACTTTTTGATTACTTTTTGTTATTGTTTTTATGATTTTTGTTTCTCCTACTTGGCATTTATTTTACATTTTTATATTACTTCATCCGGAGTTTGTGTCCCTTCTTTTCTTGCGTTATTTTAATTAGGCGCCAAATGCATAATAAAATAGACATTTGCTTTTGGAGTTGGGGAAAAACCATGTGTGAAATGTGAATCCTGGAAAAGAATGTGTGGTGCTTTCACGAATAGAGCTTACTGCTGAAGGTTGCCCCGTTAATATATTCCCTAACGTTTTAAGGGGTAAATTAAGATTTTATATGAATAATTAGTCCAGTACATAAACATAAAAAAGGGGAAAACCATTAATGATAGCCAGAATTTTTAAATATATTTTAAATACTCTCCTCTTAGTTATTTTTTTTAGGTATTTGAAATTTATTAATGAGATTTAACATAACTGATGACATTTTTTGTAAAGGTTCTTTGAAAAGAAAATAATGTTTGAATTTATTTTTGAAAAGAAAGCATCAGTACGGAAAATATTATATTTTCTGCGTTTTATTTCTTATTTGTGTCCATTTGACATTCAAAGATTAAATTTAAATATTACCCCCTCTCTGTGGACCACGCAAGTAAAAGGAAAGGAAATTCGCAGTGCAATATATTGAATTTATTAAGTGCAGCTCAAATATTGTTGGTAATTAACTTTTAACCAGCAGAGAGAGCAGACTGATGAAAAAAAGAAAAAGCGGGAATAATAAATATTTTATAAGCTGCGCGCGCATATTAAAATTGCATTAAAAATGTCATTGAAATGGAGTTTTTTCGTATACCCACAGAGCTGAATTAATCCGGGAAAACCCCAAGGGGGTGGGAAATGGAACAGGGTGGGACCTCGGGTGGCCAGGACGGACGGAAGAAGAAGCGGTAGAGATGCTGCGGTGGAAGAGCGTATAAAAAATTGAATATGCAGCCAACGGAATAACTGAATTCATAAAACGCATCGCCGTCAGAATGAAATGCGGCAAAAATGAAATGTTAACAGCGCCAAAAGCCGAAAAGTAGTTCGCCCCTTTTCATGGAAAATAACGAAACGAGGCGCGTAAATAAAAAAGTGGGGGAGGAAGCGGCAGACTTTCGGCGACATCAAAGTTATTGACAGCTGTAAAGTTGGTGTAATCTCTACTTCCATTCCCACATGGTAAAATGTCAGAATTCAATTAAAATTTTATGATATGCACAAAGCAGCAAAAAGCAACGACTCGAAGGGGGCGTAAAAAGTAGAAAAGGAAAGTTAAGCAGGCGGGCGGGAAGTGGGAAATTTCGCTGTCATAATGAAAGGAGCCCAGTGCACATACACGCGCACACGCTCTCAAAGGCTCATTGAGGCCATTGGCAGTTTTCCACTCTCGCCCTTCCGTCCCTTTCCTCGCACTCTGCACTTTTACCCAGATTTCCCTTTACTTTGTGGCCGCGACAACTGCACACAAGGCTGCGCTTTTTTTATTTACAAACTTTGTATACCCTACCAAAAACGCGATGATTGTATTAAAGCTGCAAAGCTCTAGTGAGGTTTTTAATTAAGTTAATCAGGAAATAAGAGGTGACAATTATAGGTTTGCCTTCACCTTAAAAGTGAACTTAAGGGGGAAATGTTTTATTTTTAAGTCATCGCAAAATAAGTTTCTATTTAAAAGTTTACTTTCCAAACAAGAACCTTAAACGTTAAATTCTTGATTCCAAAATGTTGTAAGAAAAATTGAAATCTCTTAAAAATTTTCCCCAGTTCAAAATCCCCCAAAGAGAACATTTAAAAGGCGTTCAAGCCGGTGCCAAAAATATTTGCCATGACAATATTTTTTTCTGTTTTTTGTCTGTTTCGCCATTATGGTTGGTGCCCATCTTGAGCATCATTTGCGTGGCGATTTTTGCGCTGAGCTTTTGGTTTTTGCGCAACAGCGAAATAAAACGAAAGTAACCATTAAAATGATGGTTATAATTTAGCTAACAATTTGGCTGGCATTGTTTTGTAGCAGGGCCAGCTGCTAATGCGGTTTTATTGTTATGGATGTGGCAGTATTTTTTCGTTTTTTGTTTTTTTAGGAAACCGAACCGGCAGAAGCCATTGAATGTGCTCTTGTGCAAGAGGATATGCAAATGGGTATGTTAACAGGATGTTGCAGCATGTTCGTCATAAATCCTGGTGAGTTGCGTGGCCAATGGCAAGGCGGGGAGGCAGGGGCCACAAATCGACCATCTGCAGTGACCTTTCAACTGGCGTCCATAAAACTGTCCCGCATTCGGCTCGCTCCCTTCTGGGCCACTTTACTCCAACGAAAAGCGGATGCGATAAGCTTAACCCATCCGCACACTCACTGGAGGCATTGATTACCAGAGGCGGCCCAAATAAATTACGGGAACTCAGTGCCCTGGTCCAGTCAAATGGCAAACTTTCGCCGGCAACTTTCACTCTGGTAGCAGGAGCTGGAGCAGGAGCCGGGCACGAGCAGGAACAGAAAAACCAAAAGCTGTCGCTGGAGGCGGAATTTTTACGCTCTATTTGCGGCGCACAGTGACTGCCAAAAATCCACTGCAGGCATCTAACGCAAGAAAGGAAGACTAGGAGAGATAGGATACCCTGGAATAAATCAGATTGCTTTTATGGCGAATATTTAAGATCAGCAATAATTGGAGTTCTTTGCGAATAAATCTTAAAGATTATTATTTTTACTTTATGCTTTTACATATTTAGAATTTAAATTTATAATTAAAAATTCACCTAAAGAACTTTGAAACTGAGGGAATGTTTTTAGGAAGATATCCCCACAAAATATATATTCAAATAAGTAACGATCTGTACCGTCTTTCCTTCCCATAAAGTACCCTTGAGCTGTCCCTTAAATGGGCTTAAAAAATTAGAGCAGAAAACCAACATTGAGCTGGCATTTGCCATTTTCAGGGCCGCTCTCGAGTGCGTCTCGATGGGCGCGTGACGGACGGGGGCGTGGCAAATGACGCGTGAATAAATCAGCTCGAGTTGCAGGCAGAGAGAGGGACATGTAAGTAATGTTTCCTTGGCCAGACACGAGCCCATCCCTGGGCTGAGCTGAACTTCCGAGCCGCATGCCGTGGCAATGTGTCCGAGGAAATGACACAAGTGAAAATATTTCAAACACTTTGGCCCGAAGTGAGCAAGGAACTTGGCCCGAGTGTGTGGCATCGATTGAATTGTCTTTACGCTTTGGTGAGCGGCTCACAGGACTTGGCCAGGCTCTGATTGTAAGTGTGAGTATCTTATTTACCCACACAAACCCTGCCTTATCCTGGCTTCCTTCGAGGGTCTCAAGCCTTTACTTTCGCTTGCCTGCGCTTTCTTCTAATCAAGTGCTCTCTTCCGCAGAGTGCATAAAACTGTAAAAATAGCTCAGCGAAGGTCAGCCTCGGCTTGAGTTCAAATAGCCGGAAATTCGCCAAAAGGACTGAAGATAAATTATTTACATATTTCAGCATTGATAATCTTTACATTCATTGGTTTGTATTGCAGACTTAATTAAAGAGGTCAAAGCTTAAAATTGTGATAAGCCCAAAGTACTCAACCCACTTCGTATCTATACTAATATGGCTGTCTCATTTCGGATCATGTAACCCATTAATCTTCCATTTCGTTTCTGGGATCTCATCAACAGATTTCTCAGCTCGATTTGCACATTTGATAATTTCTGACTGTGAATCCAAATCAATTTGCTGGCCATCAACGCCCTTGAGGTTGTGGGTTTGGCCTGGCCAGGTCTGACCTGGAAAGGCTTTTAGCCCGAACATTTGCCTTTTCCTACGCCTGCCCCCACAATTTCCACACCCACGGTCCTGGGGATGGATCCTTGACTGTGCTGATTATTTTATGCCTGGCCGAGCGGTCAGACGGTGTCATGTTGTTGCCGGCCCCTTGGATTTTTTGATAAATTTTCCATATCGTTAGCAGCAGCGGCAGCTGATGGGCATGGCGGGACGAATGAGACCCTTTTCCAGGGCTCTCCATTTTAAAGGGTGTTTCGCCCCCGATTTCTTTGCTCTTTTTTCCGTTTTCTGGGGGGTAGCTGCACAATTTGTTGTAATACAATATTTTCGCCATTAGGAGCCAGAAGTTCGGGGCAGGCAAATGGCCAAGTGGCAGCCAGCGGCGACTGACTTTGTTTGCTGCGCAATGTTTGCGCTTCTCTGTTTCTGCCAGCCCCATTCCTGCTGCCATCCTCGTCCATCTCCGACTCGTAATTTTGCTCCTTCGCTTACACTTTGAACCCTCGCACATACCGCCGCAAGTGGCGGGAGCAGTTAAAATTGAGAAGGACGACTTGCAGGATATTGAGTTTAAAAAAACAAATTGAGAACATTCCATTTCGTTTCGACTTTTTGAGCATTTCGGAAACCAGTGTGATTTGTTATTTAAACTACTTATTTAATTATTGTTAGTGAACGAAATTATGACATTCTTTATTATCTTCATGATATTTTGAATAAAAAAATATTTTTAGACAGAGTTCAGAGTATCCCTTTGCTGACCTTCACCTGGTAATTTGTCCAGTTTGTTTAGGCATGAACCTAACTTGACCCTATCGTAATCCCACCGAGTTAAGGAATTATGTTTCGAACATTTTGGGGTGTATGTAGTTTCACATCTTCTTCATCCATTTTTCCCTTATTTATCCCCTCTTCCTCTCACTCGTTGACTGCCTAATGGATCGTAAAGTCTGCATGATTAATAGGCGACAGTCGGTCGTTCGTCTGAGCCTCGTCAGACATTAATGCTACCAAGGCCCAAGTATACACTTCTTTTGGCTTCCTCTACGCTCTAATGACTTCAATAAAGCTACACGAAGAAAAAACCAAAAAGAACGGTAGGTTTTATTTTGTTTCAATTTGCTTAGGGGCGTTTTCTGACCGGATCGGACTGAATTGAACTTAAGTGAACCGAAAAACAGGGCCCTGTTTGTCATGTCCTGCGACCTTGTATGCTTCTATCTCTTTTCCCTTGGCTCTTAGGCTAATTGAAATGCTAGAATTTTCGTAATACATAAGGGAGTTCAACGTACAAAATCAATACAGCAAAAGAAGTCGTTTCATTAAATTTGTTTAATCAAAAAGCTTTCTAAAAATATATTTTCCATAATTAAGAAATCATTTACACATAAATCATTAGCTTTAATCGGTTTATTTTACAAAACGGCAAAATTGTCAAATAAATGCATTTAACAACCAAAAATTGCCTTTTTAGAATAAAATCCCAGAATATTGATGTGTGTTTTAAATGCACACAAACACTGATGCCATCAACTTGTTATATTTATATTTAATGCTTACGTAATTTAGACACCAAATACATTTTATACAATTTGTTACGTCAAACTGCTGTCACCGTAAAGTGCCATGAAATATGTACGAATGTTTTGGATTACAGTTGCTGATGAACATTTTCCCTATGATTTATTTGTGCCCTAGACACCTTTACTACCTGCTGCTTATGTCAACGACAATAAATACAAGTAGAAAGTGAAAACAAAAAATAAAATAAGGAGAATAGAAACAATCGAGGAGCTTCCATCAATTGGGCGAATGTCGAGATAAACTTCAACAAAAGCTTAGTGGCTGAACATGTTTTTGTCTGGCAAACACACTCACAGGACATTGATACGAGTGTGTGGTTGGTTTGTTTTGTCTCTAATGTTGCAATCTGTGTGTGCGTGTGTGCGGTGGATAATCAAAACAAACACACAATCGGAGGAAAAAAAAACTCTCACCCAGCAGGATCCACAGTTGCTCTTGGTCATTGTGGCGACACAGTTTTATTTAAACAAAAGCCTACTTGAGCTTTTGCCCAGTTTGTCAGCAACAATTTAATGGCACTGTTTGTATATCTGAGTGGGGGATAACAAAATACATAGTATTAGTATTAGTGTGCATTATCTACATATGTATCCCATAATGCTGGTATATGCATAATCTCCATGGTAGTCTTGCCCTGATTAAATGAGAAACATGTGTATTGATACCAATAAGTAAAAGGTTTGCGATTATTTCAAGATATCACATTATGGAATATATTTTTACATAAACTCAGCACCATTTAAGATACGGATTGCCCAGGCTATTCTCAGCATCAGCTTATGGGTTTTTGTGGAAATTTAAACCACGTTGATTGTGGATGATCGTGAGATCAAAAAAGAATTTAATAATATGTATTATATTATTAAGTCTATAGACTTAAAACTTTCCCAATTTAAAGATTTTACGAATCTACGAAATTTATCCTAAAGCCTGGCATGGCCATGATCTGGTTAAATATATTGGGAACAAGCAAGCCCCTCCACTTTTTCAAGTTTTTAATAATATTCAAATTATTACTTCGCTACATATTCAGATTCAAATCAATCGCTCCTAGCTTCCATAAATGACATACTGCTTGGGCCCTTTGGACCCCCACAAAATGAAATTCAGATCAATTACCATGAAATATAAATAAAAATGGGGGGCGGGAGAGGTATAGCCACATTTCACATGATTATTCTGACCTCCTGCCGCTTGGCGTTCTCTTGTAAAGTGAGTCAAGGGCACTTTCCACTGAGGGACCGACTTGATTAATGGGAAATTGTGTTACCGGCTAATGAGTGGGGAGGCCGGGGGTCAGGGCTCACCGGCAAATAGGGGATACATATATATATATAGAAATATATATATAGACAAAAAGTGGCAGCAGGTGGAGCTATTTTATTTGCGTTTGGCTCGGCGCTTAAGCATTATTTTTGCTGAAATTCAATGAGAACGAACTGAATTTCCAATGAAATTTTAACGAATTTCATATTTACAGTTAGCCTGGAGGGGCGTTGGAAATGCAGGGGGGTCGGGGCTGCTGGGGCCTGATGTGGAGACGCTGTCAGAAGCAATCAGGCTGCAGGCGCTGCTCGGCAATATCAAAGAGCGTATTAACATGCAAAGCAGGGCCCACAACCAGAGTCGAAGTCAAAGCGCAAAAAATGAAAAGTGGAGGAGTTTGGTGTGCAAAAAAAAAATGAAGAAGAATGCTTGAAAAAGAAGAAGAAAGCGAACTTGACTTGACACAGAAGGCGCAACAAAATTGAAAACCATTAGGATTAATGTTTAGTTGAAAGATTTGCGCGTTAAGCCATTTTTACATGGCTGCCTTCGGCTGCCTCCAATTGCTAATGTAGTTTATGTGTAGGGGGTGGTTCTAGGGGATACTACCGGCGAGGGGGTCCTGTCGAGGCAATATCCTTAACGTTAACTGACGTTGGCTTCTGCTGCGGATGCTGTTACTGCTGTTAGGCTTAAGGCGAGACGCACAAACGACATGTAAAATGTGACATTTTAATGTATGCAAATGAGACGTTGAATTAAGCCAACGCACACCCACACAGAGCGATGGAGAGAGCCAGGAGGGAAGGATAAGAGTGAGGGCGCTGAGGTCCCGCTGGTGTGCAAACATTCACTCGGTTCCATATCCGCTTCCGCCGCTAAGCATTCTCTATCTCCTTTGGCTGCCTGCGCTGCCTTTTGTGATATGATTTGAAAATAATGAAAAGACAGTAACAGTCTTCCCCCGCACTTTCCGGAGCTCCCGCTTCACACCCCCTCGATTTCCGACACCACCAGCGCCATTAGCAGGACCCTCACGTGTCGCTCTTGGCGGAAATGTCAACTTAACTTGCTTGAACCCCAAAAACTGTGTCGAAAACATCATGGAAAATGTTGGAAAAAATGCCAAAGAATTGGGATAAGAACCATAGAAATACCCTTAAGATGGTACTAACGGAAAATTGTAAAATAATAAGAATAAGTTCACAGAGTGTTAAAATCAATACCAATATATACAATAAAATATACAAAATAAATGATTATACCAATTGTTCTCTATTATTTTAGATTTTCAGAAATACGCTACTTGGGCTTGCAAAATTTTGGCATTTAGAATTAAAGAAAAAAACAATTTAAAGTATACATTTATATGTTTTCCAATATACCCTCCCATCTTCAAAAAAAGAGGGTAGGAATCGCAAAAGTGGGGACCTCTTGTCCAATTTATTAATTTCTATTCCGCTTGCGTCCTGCAATTTGTCCTTATCGCCTGTTTTGTCTCTGGCCATTGGACTTGTTCGATTGTTTTCCTCTTTGGCTTTCAATTTGTTGATTGTTTTTCTTGGGATTTTCCCAGGAATTCGATTTGGGGGCGCTGGATTTGGCTTTCGCAAAAGCTATGTTGTAAAACTGTTTGATTATGAAGTGGTGTAAACTTTTTGTTTTTCCTCAGATTTCTGGGAATCTCTTAAAAACATTGAGAATATTTGCTTACTTGTACATTCTTCGGAACTTAATGGTACAAATCTTTGATGGCAAAAGAAGTCAAGTTTTTACTTTAAGGATTTTTTTTATAATTTGTAAAGGTTTTGATGTGTTTGAAGTAGTGTTCCTTTAGAATAATAGAGAATTATAAATTTGTACTTAAGTTCATGACTCTTGAACAATTATTCATTTACATTTGTTTAACTCTCAGCTCATTTCGCTTGTTCTACGAAAATCATTCCTCCTAGTTAATCTCCTGGGTAAACTTTCAACTATTATTACCCCTTCTTAAATTAATTGCTTGACACTTAACTCCTGCTAACTTACGCGCATGTTTGCCATTAATGCTTAGACATACCCCCACTAACTAGAGTAAAAAAATACAAATTAAATAGAGGCCAGCAACCCTTTCATTAATTATGAACCATTTAGGATGCATTCGGGGAAAAAAAGGGTTGCCCTTTTATATATTTAGAGAGAGATTTATAACTCACCGATTAGGACTAGTATCACATGTAGAATATACCAAATCTGCAGACTTGTGGCAGCTGTCCTTCGCCCGGCTCCGCATCCTGTGGCCGATTGCCTCGTCCCTGGGGCCTGTTGCTCATCGGCAACCATCAGCTGCTGGTGGCATTGGTGGTGCTCGGTTTTATTATGGCGGTGCGGCAGCTGGTGCTGAATAAATGGATCCTGGGCACACATTTTGGCCGCTTTTGCCAACGTTAAATGCCCCAAACGAGCCACGCCCACACGCACTAATGTCTTTATTAATTTCGGTGTGAAAATTTCACTTATTTCATTTGGACATTAAGTTGTTTTGGGGGTTCCCCTTTTAGTGCTGCCTCTGTGCGGTAATAAAATGTTGGCTATTAATCACTTTTAATCGCGACGCGAACGAAAACAACGGCAAAGTTAAAGGCAAAAACTATTAAACGTCCTTCCCGTTTCCTCCTCCCTTTCTCCCTTTCGCTTCCATCATACGGAGCGGCACTGCAGTCAAGTTAAAGACATAAATTTTCAAGCATTTTGGCCAAAGATTAATTACACAGCAGCCTTTTCTCGGTTTCTCGGCGAGGAAAAGCGTGAAAAAGCGGAAAAACAACGAAACGAAGACCTTGCCACATAAATTCGAGATCCCTTACCCTCCCCTCCAAAACTTCTTAACCCCTTGGTTGATTTAGAGCGTCAGGAAAACGCTTGCCAGGCAATTGAGTTGGTGACTTAAGGTCCAAGTTGGAAAGGAAACTGTTGGAGGTCTTACCAAGTCCAAGCTATTTTCAAACTTTCTTTTCAAAACGAAAGGTCAAATAAGATCTACAAAACTCGAGGAGAAAAACATTTAATGTGTCACAAAAATCAATTTCATTCCCCAAACAAAAATTATTTTGAGGGGGCAAATACAATAACTCCTATAAACATTCAAGCAAATCGCATAACAAACATATACCCCATAAGCGGAGTGATTAAATAAAAAATATGTGCTAGAAATAATGGCAAGGCAATCAGGTCTCCCAGATAGGCAATTAAAAAATATAAGTTTATTGTGGCTTATATTTCAGGAAATTTGGCTTTAATCAAAGCAATATTCATACATCAAATTCCGAAAATTATGGCCTCATCTAAATATCGGGATTATGGCGAAATTTATATGGAAATTCAGAAAGTTATTTCATAAACATTATTTAATATCTATGCCAGAACATTAGTCAGATAGGTTGAGTAATAAATTGATAACTATAATGGCGTATATTGAACTAAAAATATATTTAAAAATACAATCTGAACATAGAGAGTTATTATTTAACTTGATTCTTTATACATCTTTTAAAAAGACACCTGCACATGGCATGCAGCCCATGTAAGTGTCTTCAAACAAACAACAGATATTTTAAATAAACATGTATTTATCATATGCCCACATCCTACCAAGGTTGGACATTATTTATGACCATTCACAAATCTAGCGACAACATGAGCAATTAACAAATATTTATAAATATTTATAAATATAAATAAATTGTCATAGCCTGACAGCTAACAATAATATTCAACTTTTTCCGCTCGCTTCGCATTCAGACATGCCTACCTTTTTTTAGGCCGTTTCATTTTGTTTAAAGCCCACAAAATGGCGGAAAAAAACGCAAATAAATAGCCAACAAGTCAGGTGCAGATAATAAAACAACAACAAAAAAAGCTGTTAATATAATTACAGCAACAATAAAGCGCGAACAACAATAGTCCGTGGAGCGCCTAGAAATATGCACCACGAAATACATGGCCAAGACCCTGCCTTGTACAGAGTGTACACTGTATATCTCTCTACTCCAACCCACCCAAGCAACATAATTAGCCTAAATTGAAGCAGAAGCCAGTAAAAAGGAGGAGCAGGCGAGGGCGAGACAAGAAAAAATGACAAAATATAATTAAAGATTAAAATGTTCTCTGGCTAAAAGTGGAATTTATGATGGCAAATTTTCTACTTGGAAATTCTTAGCGAAGCTCGAGCAAGTCAGGCTGTGTTCCAGATTTTATTTAAAGTAAAGCCGGATTTCTTCGCTGCTTAAAACATTGCAAGAACTTGCGGTAAGTTTGGACAATGAAATCTCCAGCTTAGGAGCTTGTATTTAAATATGACTTACAAATATTTAAGCAAGAAGGCTAGAGGCTCAAAGTGGGTTTTCTAATTCCAATAATAATAGTTTAAGGATACACGAAGATCAAGAAGATCAATAAAATACACTTTAAGGTGCACTACGGAATTTGATTTTTACATTCCATAAAAATAACTATAACAGCAAAAACTATATATTAAAAAATTCGTTGTAATCTATCTTATATTTCCCAACTAATTAAAATATAAATTAAACTATATTAATGCCAATTTGTTAGAATAATATTTATAACTCTTAAAGCAGAAGTTAAAAAGATTTTTTAAAATAAAAACACCAATGTAAAGATTGTTTCTTTTGTCCAAGTAATTGTTGTTTCCTCGCTTTTCCGTCCTTTACTCTTATACTTGGGACTTTTAAGTTGCCTTTTAATTATTTATTCCACATTTCGCGCCATAATTAACCGCAACGTTTTCGTCAGTTTTCCCTAGTTTTCCCCAGTTTTCCCCAACAATAATAACAGCAAATGCTTGACAAATGTTCTTGGCACGCAACAAATGCCGCAATTTCGAGCAAAAATAGGGCTCAAAGGGTTGTAGATGCACATTTTTCCCCTTGTCCACAGATTTCCTCTTTTTGTGTTACTTTTTTCAGTTATTATTATTTCTGCCACACTTGCACTTTTCGTTTCTATTTTGGCTATTTTTTTATCCGCCTTTTTTTGTTTTTTCTTAGCTTTTTTGTAAACACGGAATTACTTTTAGTGGCCACTCACTCTCACACACACACCAGGCGGTCGGGTGTGCTTTGCTGTGTGGGTGTATGTGTGTGCGTGTTTCAGTTTTGAGTTTCGTCTGAGTTTTCGGTTTGCTTCGAAAAAAGAGGGCTTCGAATTCCACGCGCGCGACAAAAACGACGTGCGTTCGTCTCAAAGTGGAAATTGCGACTAAAAAAAACTCAAGTTCGCAGCGCCAAGTGAGTGGCTGGCGCCATCGCACGGCCAGCGGGGGAACCTTACTTGATGGGGCGTACTTCGGCGACTGAGAGCGGAGAGCGAGGGCAAAAAGCTTTATCCTTTGTCACCAAGAGAACGGCAAGAGATGTGAAGAGAATAAGCAGGCATTTCTCTTTAGTTTGTTTGCAATGCCAAAGTGTTTCACTTTGTTAACAGTGGTGAGTAGGTCAGTTAGCAGTCAAGGCAGAGGCTGAATGTTAGCTAACCCTTAGCACTGCTGTTAGGGATAGGGCGTTAAAAATAACAGTAACTAAGATAAAATTTAAACTATTTAAAATTAATTATTAATTCTAATTTATTGTTACAGTTTACCGTTAAATTTAATAAATAATTCAAGAAATTAAAATTATAATATACTGCATATTATTGCAATGTTAAAAGGTATATGAAAATAGTGGTAACTAATGTATTTAATGTGCATTTTTATTGAAAATAATTTAATTTTATTTTATTAGCTAAGTTAAGATAAATTTACTAAAACAAACACCTAGTTGCAAAATTTTGTACTGATAACAGCTATTAGCTTGAGTTAGTTAGTTAACAGTGCAAAGCTTTTAACAAGTCAGCTCGCTGTTACATTTCGCAGAACGATTTTAAGATATTGGGATTTTTCTTAGCATATGTGCTGTTATAAGCATCGCCAAAGATGTTAAGATGTAAGGAAAATTGAAAGTTTTAAAAAATATGTGTCAATTAGAAAATAACCAGTAAAATAAAATATCTTATTGTAATTATCTTATTGTAATTAAAATAAGAAAAAAAAAAAATATATGCTGGCCGAAAATGTCGTTAATTAATCCAGATGGGCTTCGTCAACCTTCCCATCAATCATACGCAGTGTTGACCAAACAAAGTTTCAAGGCAACATCGCATTGCAAAGCAAAAAGATGTTAATCATTTTTACGATACTTTTTGCGCAATTAAGCGGCATTCAATGAAGGACAAAATAAAAATTGGTTGGGCAAATAAATAAATGCATGCGAATACACACATATAAGCACAAATGACTGCAGATACGAAAATCAAATATAAATGGACGCTATGCTTAATGAAATAAAATGTAAATTTAACTGTCACTGTAAACCACTTAAAAATAAATATGAAAAATTATCACAATATTTAATGAACCAACAGACCAGAAAGCCAAACTCCAACTGATGACGTCAGGGCAAAGGGGTGGTGGGAAGGGACTGGAAGGGCTTTTAAAATTATCCCTGATATATGACTTTATCTATGCGATGCACACAACTGCAAAAGCGGTAGGGAATAAGTGAGCGACTTTTGTTTGCCCAACAACAATGACAATAAGTTAAAATGGAAATCAAATTGAAAATGAAATTAAATGCAAATAAAGCGCACTAAGTTAAAGTTTCATGCTGGTACATTAGCCCAAAATAAAACTGAAACAATTTCTTTTATTATTATTTATTTGCAGAGAGAAAAGATATGTGTATTGTAGGGTGTATAAACTAGAAAATAATAATTAAAAAAAAATACAAATAAATTATTAAATTAAATTTTAACTTTAGTAAAAATAAAAATATGAACTAAAAATGAAAATTGTAAAAGGTACTATTAAAACGGGAAATGAATTCTTGGATTTTAAGTTAAAAATATTTTTCCTTTTTTTAACTAACAGTTCTTTAATTATTTAATATATTATTATTCCTTGAAATACTTTTCTCCTAGTACCCTTATAGTTCTGGTCCTTATTTTCATTTGTAAAAGTCGCTTCATCCCTGTGCTGCATTGAAATCGGTGCAGCACTTGAACTTTTAAGCTTATATGGTTCTGGCCTGTGGAAGAGGGGTAGTTTAGACAGGGTCCTGAAGGCGGTTGCAGAGGGTATAGAGCGCTCCACTTTGTTTGCACAGCTAATGGTTCAGTCTGGCTTAGGTAGCTCTAGAGCAGATTCCTTTCCGACCAGAAACATTTGCGGCAGAAATAACACAGCTCTGTGCTAACTAATAAAGGCGCAGAGATGAAAATTAAATATTAAAAGTACAAATGAAATGGAAAGTGCACCTTAAGAGCCCCCATAATAATATATGCTAGGCAATAGACGATGCGATTGCAATAAAATATAATAACTAAGGATTTACTAATATTTCGATAAGAAAACATACATGGTAAATATAATTTTTTAATTTGTGATAATTCCATATTGATATTTGGTAATGAGGGCGTAAATGAAAAGATTGTTTTAATATTAAACTGGCCGAAATGGTAAGATATTTTCTTTAAACCCACTGTATGTCGTTACACATATTGATGGCCTTCAAAGAAGGTCCCATTCCGCAGAAATTGCACCCCCTTATGCCCATTGGCGAAAGTCAACTTTCACTTCCATAACTTTGCCCGCAGCTGTCATAAAAAATACGCGCAAAAGAAAAAGTAACGAACGTATTTTTTCGACCAGGCCCAAAGGGAGCGGATGTCAGGGGTGTGGGTAGGGTTAAGGGAGCACACATAAATTAATACGAAATACACTTAAACAAGAGAGCAGCAACAGAACAAAAGTAAAATACAACGAGCAACTTCTGAGCTCATTGATTTATTGCGTTAATATTTCTGTTTTAATGCATCAAATAAATTAAATTGTCTTACGCACCTTTCAGCAGTCGAAGAAGGACAAACTTTGATGCCACTTCGAGGGGCGGAAAATCATGGAGGCGAACTGCTGGAAAATCATAATGGAGGGGCCGCGTCTAACAGAGCATTATTTCCAGCGCGAGAAAAGAGCGAGCAGCAAATGCATAACTTCGATTTCGTAAAAAACAAATAAATATTCATAAAAAAATATTCTTTCTTTCCCACGCATTTCCCTTTCCTATCCTCTAGGCGAGCACTTTGCAGGATCTTCAGTCGCCGCCGCTGCTTTGCATACTGAAGGAAAAAGTGAATGCTGGCGGTAAGGGGCACAGGCGTTTGAATTATAAATATTCATTTATGCTAAGCAAGCCGGGGAAGTGGGGTCTGGGGGCTGGGGGCGAGGGCAGCGTGAATTTCTCCAGGTGTATGTGGGGTGTTACCTTCGTCGCGCCTGTCGTCTTAGCCACACCACCTTTTTGGCTGCTCCTTTCGCTCCTGTTTCTGTCTTGGGCTCCTTACCAACAGGTCGTATGATTGATTTAATTACGGTGTAAGGCGTGTTTTTTGTCAGTCCTCGGAGCATTAAACTTTCTCTTTTTTTTTTTGTGTGGCAAAAGGAACCTATTTATAGGAATTAAGAGGATCCACTAACAGGTTGTTAATATACTGTTTACCTTATTGAAAGGGTATACGCCTCAGTCATTAGTTAGGGTTTTTATCATATAAATATTTTCGAAAATTTAAGAGTTATTGCTTGAATTATTAATTTGGTAAGTAAAATGTTCAGCATAAACTAGAACTATGCTTATACGAAAAATACTTTTACGTAAAGTGAAAAAAGAAAAATATATAATTAAAATCGGAACAAATTTATCTGTTGTTAATTATGCATTTTTCTTTTGCGTTTTGCGTTAATTTTCGGACATTTTGTGCTACAGTTTATTTCTTGTTCTGAATATCGCTTGATTCGGCTTTAACATGGAGGTAAGTCATTAAACTTGGTCGCCCAATCTCATCCCCTCAGCCTCTCCATCAGAGTGCTTATCGCAATCCGACCGAATGTTTGCAATTTATGTGTTTTGCTCATTGTTGCTGCTGCTGCTGCTGCTGCTCTGTGCTGAATGAAGAGCTCGGCTAAGCGCCAACGCCCGCATCTACACATAATTTCCGCTTTTCCTTTGTAGCGCCCACAGCATCGGATGGGAAACCGGGGCGTGGCCAAAAGGGAAACAAACAAGCGGCAGTCGTACTTCATGTAATCAACATTTTAATTGCGGAAACGGAACTCGCACACACATGCAAGCGCACACATGGACAACGTGGCGTATGTGGAGTATCTGTTACACATTACGCATACGCCATGTATGCTTCACTCCGTTTTAGTCCCCAGTGTGTGGGTTTTTTTTTTTTTTGGTTCTCTGCAGACCAGCAGGAAAAAAGCGGCACCACCTCGCTCTATCTCAAATCTCTTTTCCATCCCATTCTCGCAGGAATTCATTACATCAAATATAAAGAAAGTTTTAGGCAATTTGCCAAAAATCCCAGGGAAAGAGAAAAACCCTTGCCCTCCCGCACCACTACCGAAAAAGAGTGTATATATATATCTATATAGACCCACTCAAACGGTGCAGCTGCAGCATAGCTGCATGCAGGTAGCCCAAATCTACTTAGCTGATGGCGCGGTCGCCCGCGGAGGGAAAGGTAAAAAAGGGGGATACGGCGCCGTTCCGAGGTGGCTAGGTAAACGTAAACGAATTTGCGAATATGCAGCAGCCGTGGCAAAAACATCAAACGAAACTTAATGCTTCGAAAAGGGTTACGCCGTTGGGGTACTCTATATAACAAAACTCTTGAAAAAATTGATCCGTGGTACTAGGAGGGATACAAATATAAAGCCATTAAAAAATGCAGAAAGGAAATATGCATCTTAACGGATAGTTACAGGTTTATCTTTTATTTTTAGTTTTTTATATACATATTTAATACTTAGAAACCTAAAATATAAATAATTAGGAGTCTCTTTATTGTCACAAATCTTTAAAACTCAATTACCGCATACTGTCATGATTCACCGACAACTTGCTACCCCTTCTTCTATAAGGCTGGATATCCTTCTATCCACTCCCCTTTTGGCACCTCTGCCTTGCCAACACTTTCCTTATAGATGGCAAGCCAGTTTGCCGAAACACTTGAGCGACAATGGCAGGCGCCACAGTTCGGGACTAAGCAATGCAGACGAAAGCCCAAAAGCCTCGAGCCTGAAACCTCCAGCCCTCTAGTTCTTGTCCCCTGCATAGCCCTTCTTCCCCGAACTCCACTATTTTTTATAGCTGCATCAACAGCAGGAGCAGAAGGAGCAGAAGGAGCAGCAGGAGCAGCAGCAGCTACAGACATGATAAATTCTCTTTAGTATGCGGCATACATGAGTGATGATATGAACCAACAACAGGCAGCTTCCTTCGGGGGAAAGGCGCTTTAAAAGGGGGGAGGCGACACTGACAAGTTAGTCAGCCAAAAAGGGAGGAATCGGATGGAGAGAAGTTTCTTCTCCCTTTTCTGTTTTTTTCTTTACAGGTAAATGTTTGGAGCCACAAGAAGTTGGCGAGTGTTTGGCATACTGTCTATGGGTGGTGCTTGGATTGATGGTTGAAGTGCAAAGTGGAGTTTGAAATGCGGAAAGTGAAAGCAAAAAGTAGAGAAATAATATGGGATCGTAGGAATATTAATCCAATACAAATTGAGCGATCCTTAAGATTGTAAATATTAATTATAATGTTTCTTATCGTAAAAAAAAGAAATATAACTTGCAAAAGCGTTTGCTGTCAGTTACACATTTATTTTTTGTTGCATTGCCGTCCTCGTTTGTTGCTTATATTTATTTTCCAATTCTTCTTTGTTCTCGTTGAGTGTTCTTTGCTGATTTTTATCCTGTACCCTCCACTATGAGTGAAACCGCCGAAAAGTTGTCCATGTCATCTCAGTCCGAGACTTTAGACTTGGAACTTCGAACTTCGGGATCGCCCAAGGAACTAAGCCCATTGATCCGATCGCATGAAGCTGCCATAAGTGGCTTAAATATAGAGGAAAAGATTGCAGAGCAACTAGCATCGGAGAAAGCTAAGAAGGAGTCCCCCAGACAACTGTCTCAAAGAAAGACTGTAAAATCCTTGACTACTGCTGCGAAGAAAGAGGTCTCACAGAAAGAAAGCAAACTAGAAATAAAGCACCCTAAGAGTCTTTTAAAGAGGGCGGCCTCAAACCCAGTTATCAAGTCGCCCAGAATAAGAAGAAGTTCCCCAAAGACATCTGTAAAAAGAGACACCCCGAACAGAGTGACCAAGTCGCCCAAAAGGGGAAAAAGTCTCCCAAAGAGGCCTGTGGAAAAAGGAGAGCCTCCTAAAGATAAACTGCCGAATAAGGAAACGAACTCCCTAAAAGTGGGTAAAAATCAACGAAGGCAGTCGCTAATATCTTCAATCTCAAATGTAAAATCCGTAAAGTCGGTAATTTCTAAGGATTCATCCCGGCAGGTTAGTCAACGGAGTACCATCCGTGATGACATCTTTAGGAATCACCCTTTCGATTCTAGTTTGCGTCGAACGAGTTTGACCCCCGATGTGTCTTTAATGACCTCCACATCCCGAGTGTCCACAACCTTGAAAGCACTCAATAAGTCGGAAGAAAAATCCACGGCCTTAAAGAAGTGTTTTTGGGGTCCCCACAAAATCCGTGTGCTGAAGCCCCAACCAAAGGAGCCTGAGCTTCCGAAAGAGATAAGAGTCAGCGTTAAGGCAAAGCCAGAGGACTCTTCTGAATCATCTGATGCCGAATCATTTGATTTGACTCTTTTATCGGATGCCGAGGCCGAGGCCAAAGCCCAAGCAGAGAGCCCTGTCTCTGAGCGTGAAGTTGAAGTAGAGGAACCGCCGGAAGATCAACGAAATAATTTCCTACAGATTTTCGGTGTTCTGCCTGATATAAATGACTTGTCGGCCAGAGAAAGCTTGAACATAATGGAATTATCCGCTCCCAAGGCTGAAGTCAAGTTTGTACCGCCCGTTGATATGGGTAGCTATGAATCGGAAGGATCAGAATCATGGTCTAGTCCTGAAGAAGAAATGGGAGTCGTCAGATCAGTTGAATGTAGTTCGGATATCACCTTGGATGACCTAACTGAAAGCGATGAGGAACCGCACAAAGATCCTATTGTCGAAGAAGAACCCAACGTGGAGGACATAACCGTCTGCTTGATGAGCGTAAGGCCCAGGGGAACAGGGGAGCACATGGGCTTTGAAACCTCCTCGACGAGCTCTGGCCATGAAGTCCGTTTGGCAATCGTCGAGGCCATTCAAGCATTCCTTGTTGGCATAATAAACCAGACGGTGGCCTATGCCGAAAACCCTTCGCTTCGTTTAAAGCGACTTCTGGACCCCGCAAAAATGATAGAGGAACTAACTCAACTCTCTCTTAATTACAAAGACGAGTTGCAACGCAATCTGACCCTCGACCAGATCATCTGCGAGTATTTTCTTAGGCGAAAGGAGCTCGGATTCCTCTGTAAGGCCAAAGAAATGGATACGATTCATGTATCGCGGCTCAGGACAGCGATTATGGAGCTGGATTGCCATTTGGAGCGGGAAAAGGAGACCCAGCGGGCAAGCGATAATCTTGTAGCCGAACTGACGGAGCAAGAGAGAATTGCCAGGAGTCTCGAAATGGAGAAAGTCCAGAATTTCGAAACCAAGGTCAGGGAAACACTATTTAAGGATGGCTACGATCACCTGAAGTATGTGACCAACGATCTGTTGAAGAAAATGAACAAGGTCCGCGATGAACTGTCCAACTCTCGACGGGAAATGACCGCTGTTCAACATCAACTGGCGATCATTAAGAATGTGAGTCAATTTACGCTAAAATTATTTCATTACTGTATATAATTAATAATCACAATTTAATCTATTAGAAATCCGAGGAAATGGAAGACCTGGGCAATGGCTTGCGCGTTCACGAGTATCTGTCCATTCAGGCGAACACCCAATCTCTAAGTGTGAAGATTAATGGTAATTTATTTTGGCATCTCTCTTTTTCAAGTTTAGAACTTAACTTATTTTAAATAATGCTTTCTTACGTAACTAAAGAAAGGAACATCGAGTTGCAGCGTCTGAACGATCGCATGACCTACGACATCCATGCGATGGCACATTTGAAGAACAAGGAGAAAATGAATCAGGATTTGCTGCGAAAGATGAAGGAAAAACTTACTACCAAGGAGCAGAGAAAGAAGGACCTCAGAGACTTGCTTTACGCTGGAATGCTGCGGCACAACCATCTCAAGAAGACGATAAAGAGTCTCCGGCACAGTGGATCCTTGATGCATTATCCGGATACGCTGAGGGATTACGATGCGACGGTGGAGCACCTGGAGGCCAAGAAGCAGGTGATCCAGCAACTGAAAGCCGAACATAAACGCCTGGAACGAAAAATATCGCTGGTGGAATCGGGTATTGCCAGTATTAAACTGGCGAACAAGGCCACTGCGAGTTTTCACGCCAGCACATTCTGGCTAAGCAGCAAGAAATACAGTAAAGTACGGATTTAATATTTTCAATAAAAACAATAAAAAGAGAGGCTTTATTTTAATAAGAGGAATTTATGGAAATGAAGGAGTAGAATATTATTGCTTGCTTATATAACATTATAAAATTGTTTATAGTTCATTAGCTATTCCTATCTCTAATATCTGTAATACAATGATCACTTGTTAGTATCTGACTTATAATTAATTATTTATTTATTTCTTCAATTATTTCACTTACAGCGGCCCTTGGTCACAATTCATTCATAGAGTTCAGTAGGGCACTATTTAAGGCTCATGTTATGCATATTTTGGCAGCTGCCATATATCTTAGTTCCCGGGCCCAAAAACAAGACTACGAAAACATTGGAGACACAGTCAACGCATACTTGCAAACATGTACATACCACTAGGAGACTAGGAGTGTATTAGTCTGCGGTGAATTGGTAGTAGGAGCCAGGGATGAGTCGAGGGAAGGACCAAGTCATGGGGAAGATGTAAGACTAAGGGGGAAGCCCCTGAGTCTGTCCAGGCCCATGTCCGTGTCTGGTTTGGCCTGCTCCTTGGTATGCACATTTCATGTTGCACTTAAAAACAAAAAACGAACAGGTGAGCTCAGCTATGTTCCAGGGCAGCTTGTTCAGATGGAGGATGACGATGAACGGGGAGAGGTGCAGCGCGGTGGAGCACACAAACATGTGGCGAAAACTAATAGCAAAAAAGAAGAAGCTGCAGTAGCAGCAGCCAGCAGCCAGCAAAAACCGAACCAACACGAACCGAGTTAGGTTAATGGCAAAGGTGCTGATGCTGCTGCTGCTGCTCCAGCTGAATTTGCAGCACCCTTTGACCCCGAACTAAGCAGCTCCTTCCCACGGTCACCCTGAGACTCCCTTTTCTGGGTGTTTTTTCTAGGGTTTCTTTTTTGGTGTTGTGACCAGCATTAGGGGAAAGACAGGTGCACGCCTGCACTGGCATAAAATGTGGAGCACGTTTCAATTTGTTTATAATTATAATAGAAATCTTAAACAGGTTATTTTAATAAAAAAAATTATTTAAAATTTATTTATAAGTTAAATTCAATATTTATGGGATTTACTTCAACAACTATTCTTTTATAATCACTAAAACACAATTATAGTTTAGGGTTATTTAGGAACAAAGCTTCTTTTTACCCAAAAGGTAGTAAGCTTGAAGTTAAAGCCCCAAAATTGCAATAAATATTTTAAATAATCAAATTTATTGGCTGTGTATGGTATTCCATGGGATGCCCCTATATGTGTTTTTAGCACGCATGTTCCAAGCGCTTATCGCCATCGTCGGCTGCTGCTAAAGGAGGTTAGAAAAGATTTTATATTTTTTTCCTTTTTCCTTTTTTTTTTGGTAGGGGTAAGTGTGGGCTAAAGAGTTAAGGGTACACTTGCAGGCAAAGAGGGATGGATGTTGATGGGTGGTTAAAAAAGTATGGTGCGGGATTCTTGGCAGGCAAGATGAAATTCCGTTAGCTAAATTCGATTTTGCACTTGAGCCGCTTGCAAGCCAGCTAATGCAGAAGAGCGACCTTCTGCCAGAGCCCCACCTCTATCCTTCTTGCCATACCACCACTTTTGCCACCTTTATTTCCCTCTACTAAAAGCTACTTTGGCCTCGCTGGCCAAGTGGAAGTTGAGGAAAAATTGTTAAAACTAAAGCTAATGCGCTTAGTCAAATGGTTGCAAAACAAGAGAGGAGATAGGGAGCTTCTATTAATGGGTTCGCTTTAATTTTAAAATACATTTTTGGCAAATTGGCTTATGAAAGAAAGTTTTAGAGAAGAGCTCAAATTATATTCAACAAAATTGAGTTGTAACCTCTATTAAATATAATGAATAATTTTTTGTACATTAGTGTGAGCTTACAAATGTTTTAAATCGAAATGGAAAAAAACTGTATACTTTTCTTAAAAAATAAATACAAATTGGTAAGTGGAAACTAACTGCCCATAAATTAAATATAGCCTTTACCTAAATACCTTTTCCTACTTCTTAAGCTACCCAGGAGGGTACCAAGCAGTCACATCTTTTGGATGGCGGCATACTTTTCGACACTGAAAGCAATTTGAGGTACTCGGCTGCACACTGGCACACACATTTGAATGGGACTTATGCACTGCACGTCCGTATTTGCATCTTCAATCTGCAATTTGGTCGAACGGAAGGCGAGGCAGACTATCTATGGCCTGGCATCTATAAGCCAATTTCCGCTGCGCTTTCCTGCCGCTCGTTGTTGCTATGGCACGGCATTACATAACATTATATAATTCGACGCTGTTTTAGCTGCTGTCGCTCTCAATTAACGCAGTTTGGCGTTTTTGGAGCATTTCCCTCGCGAGTGCATTTCCCTTTCCTGCGAAACACAATGCAGAGGATCATGATGCTGCTGTTAGTGTTTCCGCCATATTACGAATATCATGACAGAAGTATACAGAAAATGGCTACAGTGCGCGACAAAGCTGTAATCATTTTAGAACGGAAATTGTTCTGCTTAGCAGTTAAAACCGATGGTGGCATTATGCCGACTTAGTTCTTAATCGTATTTAATTATTAAAATCTCTTGCAAATCTAAATTAGTTAATCCAATACCCTCTTGTTCTTATTATTAAAATTAAAATAAGAAGATAGGACAAATAACAAATTACAAGTAAAATATTTCAATATGCTGGCCATATAACTTCGCCACTCACTGTCTGCTGCAAATTTGATTAAGCTTCGCTGCGATTTATGCTTGGAAATTATTTATAAATAAATCTAGCTAACTATTTGCCTGCAGCGGAGAAGGACGTCAGCCCCTTCCTGTTTTCATGCCACGCCCGCTTCACGCTCCTTTACCGCCCCTCACATGGTGCATGCCACTTAAAGCGTGCCGCACACATCCGCACACACATTTTGAGTAATAAACTCATTTCATATGCTGACTGCTTTTTCATTTCAAAACTTTTTTTTCGCTCTCTTTTGGTTTTCCCGTTGTTTGCCTCTTGTTAGCTGGAAAATGGGAAAAGGGCCAACGGGGCAACTCCCTAGCAGGGTCAAATGATATACGAGTATGAGCTGTGTTCACTTTTTGTTTTGCTACTCCAGTTTGGAACCCTTTTTCCTTTAGCTATGGAGTTTCTGGAGTTTTAGTTGTTGTTTCGGTTGCAACTTGCCAGGGAAATATTAAATATGCAATCGCTAAATGCAGCCCGAGTCGACTGTTCCCGTTGCAGTTTATATAGCTTACCTGGTAATCGTAGGAAATGAGGGGTATATATATTTGGTAACGATGGAAGCCTGAAATATGAATTTAAATTAAACAAAGGTGTTTCGAGAATGGAGCAAAAATGCGTGAAAATAATAAGAAAAAAAATAGTCCGCTTATAACTGCACATATTATAATTGAGTACTTAAAATAATCATTATTTTCGGGGCATTTAGGCATTTATAATACCGAGTATATTCTTGAAATTACCTTTTGAGGTAAACTGAAAATTATATAAAGCAGTATCGATATTTTGTATCAAAAGGAAACGAACCTGATGTTTGAGTCATGGCCCTTTTTGGAATAACTAATTTTGTTCACCAAAATGTTTTTAAATAGGGTAAATAGTAAATTTAAATATTATTTGAATAAAGTAAACTTTTTGGTATTCAAAGAAATTCGTGTTTTCAACACTCTTTGTTGTTAGTGTTAAATGTAGGTGAAGCCCGCTGTCAAAATGCCTGTCACAGCTGTAATGAAATTTGCGCAGACCACGTCGCTGGCAACTCTCTGGCTCCATCATCCTCGAATGCCCACCTCATTTCACCTGGTCTTCTCTGGAACGATACTGTATAGTACTAAACACAGTTGAGTGACATTTTAATAAAGTGCTCACTTGTTCAATTAAATGCCTGAGGCTTAGGGAAAAAGAATAGCTCGAGCATAAAAAAGTAAAGTGCAAAGGCAGACGAACAGTCAGTCAGTCAGTTAGTGAGTCAGATGGGCCACCTAGCGAATACGAATACGTATACGTAATATTCCAACTGCATTCTACCGAAGTCTTTTGTCTGACATTCGATTGTGTTTAGCTAACAAGAGATGTATGGCACGGATGGATGCATGGATGAATGGGCGGAATGATGGGTCGATGGATGGATGGATGGATGGATGGATGGTGCTTTGTCGGATGGTTGGTTATGTCAGTGCATTAGCTTCTAGGTGGAGGAACAATGACAGTTCTTGGGGTCACGACACATCTGCAAGTGTTCCATTAAGTTGAGGTGGAGATAGGTGCTGTACAATTACTTGGCTGATTGCAAATGAGCAGCTTGTCAGGGGACAACGCCAATAATTAATATGAGTGGTGGCATATAATTATTCAACTGACATAATTATAGCTTATAAATGTGGCTTTGCACTGAAAGGTTACTTATTGTAATTGTTTTGAATATATTCGAAGAGGTGAAAGCAAAAACAACTAAGACTAAAATTATTAAATGCCTTTTATAAAAGTAATTCGTGTTCAATTTTTAGTTGGTTTCATGTATCTTAAAATATTTAAGGAATATCTGATCTTAAGTTGTATTAAAATATAAATATAAGCATGCACTGCAGATGAAAAAATGTATTCAATTAATTGAATAATACAAAACATATAAAATGAATTTTTTCCAAGGTCTGCGTTAAAATTAAAATAGTTTCACTCGGTTATCAGCTGCAAAAGTCAAACTAAAATGTATAATCTTTTTCCTTCGCACAGTGTCGGCATCTTGAGGCAATTCCCCAGGCAGTCGGAACAAGGCCACCAAGGAACGACATCAACCATGAAAATTGGCACATCAAAGGCTTTAAGCGACAATCGTTTGTCTATGGCCCAGGTTGGAGCATCTTCCGGATATACGCAGATATATAGATGTGCCTGCATTATCCCGCTGACACAATACGACAAGCAGAGTGAATCGAATTACAAGCCAAATAAATTTGAAGCCAGAAAGCGGGAACAAATGCAGATGTTCCCTAGAGCAGCACAGACGTTCGAGGACAAATCAATCCAGAGGAGCTTGAATGTTTACGGAATAATCCTAAGCTACATTTTAAAAAGAAGAAAACGTAAAAAAAGCAAATAAAAAGTATCATTCAACCCCGGAAATGATCTGAAATTCCTTAAGAAAAGCCTGCACTCTCTTCTTCCCCTTTAAAGGCCTCCACGTTAGAAACTTCACTTTCGTTTGGACCGAATAAAATTAATTGCACACACTAATTCCACTGGCAATTTTATGGCGCAGCAATGAAAAACTAAGTCGAAGCATAATAAGATTGAATGCCAAATGGGGGCTCGAAAGAGACAGCCCGAGGGTCGCCGAAAGAGACGGCGACAGCGAAGTGCTTGGGAGGCGCATATTCTAATCACCCGAGTCACGCAAATGTCAATGCTGCTGTCAAAGTGTCAATGAAATGTTCAATGGAAATAAAATGCGCAAATAATAGGAGGACCAAGACGAACAGCAAAAAGCCGGTCGCTGAAGGCTAGAGAAGGGTAGGGAAAAGAGGGGAGAAAGTGGCCAGGATGAGTTGGAGAAAGTTGCGAAAAGCGCAAGAAAAACTTTGTCAGTTTTGCGCTGCCTTTCTCGGTGCTCGGTTATTGAAAATATGGCTTATATGGAAATGCCGTGGAAAAATATGCTTTTTTTACTTTTGCTTGTCGCTTTTCATTTCCTTATTCCCTATTTTTATTTGTATTCGCATGCTCTCTAGCTTTAATATTTTTCCCGATGATGAAAGGTGATCGATTCCATCAAAATATATTGGAAACTTCCTTGTGGCTTCGTTGGAAATTAATTTGTAAGAATATATTTTCGAAAATGTACTCATTGTTTTAAAATACCTATTCCTATATTTTAAAAATATTATTTGGGACTAATTAAATTAAATTTATTATTTAAATGTTTAGCATATAATTACTATTCTAGCAATAACTTAAGATTGATACTTAAGAGTATTAGAAGTTTCGATCTTTAATCGAAAAATAATTTTCCCTTTCGCTCTGGTATTTGTTTTATTAATAAGGCACCATCGCATCTGGGTCTTAGTATTTGCGGGTGTGTGTGCGTGCGGAAGTGGTCTAGCATGCCTCAGTTTATTTCCATTCCTCATCCTCTACTTCCGCCTCCTCCATTGCTTCACCACTCCCCTTCCCGTCGCCGTTCCCAATTAAATTTTACAGGCTTTAAGGCTTTAGCCTCAGCCCTCAACTAGTTAGAGGCAACAAAAATTAATAGAGCAAAAAATGGCAACTCATTTTTACTACCACTACGCAATCGAAAGTCCTTGGGAAGGAAAGAGGAGTTGGCTCGCATTAGAGAGGCCTGCCATCGACGCGTGGCTTTAGCTTCGTTAGCTGGGTGCTGTAATATGTTCTTTAAATAATATAATTTCTAGGGAGTTTTACTTAGCAGCAAAATAAATAATGTCAGATAGAGATTTTTGTATATTTTTGATGTTTATTGTGTTTTTTGTGAAACATTATCGGTTTCGTAGGGGCTTACACATCTGTATCAGCCATTGGCTTTAAAAGTCCAATAGCGTTGCCAGTTGATTTCCTCACCCCACAGCCTATGCTAATTGCTCGTAAGTCTCTCATTGAGAGCGATTTTAAACCCTGATGATAGAAGCCCTTTCAGCCACTCCGCTAGAGGCATTTCCATCACCCACTAGCAATGGATTGCAAGGATAGGCCAAACTACGAAAATTTGCCACAATTTGTGTGTGCAACCGACTCTGGACCCACAGCCAGACCCCCAAAACTTGACGCCTGATCAATAATATTGACTGAGCCATAGAAACTCTGGCACACACATGCTGGCAGACAGACAGACCAAGTGAAAATCTGTGGGAAGGTGGGAACATTTGCATGCGTTCGGGGCACGAGTTGGTATGATGATGAAATTAAAGCAATACATCCGTCGGGGTTGGGAATTATGGGGCGAATAACCAAACCCCCAATATGTGCACAGAAAGCAAAACTTCCGCAAATAGTATTTGATTAATTCATTTAAAATTAATTCATTTCGACGCAAGCTTTTACCAAAATACACCGACAAAAGAAAGCGTGCAATTTGCAAAATTCCTAATTAGAATATATATTTTTCAAACACTTATATTAAGAGACTTAACTTGGCTGCTAGATTTTCTGGAGTGCATACGGCGGGACTTAACAGCCAGGATGAGTGAATGGCTGAGTCTGGGAACCGAATTGGTATCGGTGTCGGTTGACTGCATCATTGGGGGAACAATTCGGGGGTAAAATCTATATTCCATGCACACGTAGCAAATTGCAAACGGACGTAAATACATCAATTCCAATTGGAGAGCAGTCAGTGGCCTAAGTGTGCGTTCCCCTTGGCAATTGCCCCGGGACAAACAGTTCAATAACCCTCGGCAAACAAATTTAATATGCGTGGACAGTGAGCTGACAACTCTCGACAACTCGGCCAGAGTCGCCTGATGCACCTGTGTGACATCCAATTGGCACTGTCTGTCAGTCAACCAATTTGTTCATAATAATTTCAATTTCAACCAATTTGTTCACAAACTAGACCTTTTTTAGGGAATGATTAGATAGATTATCGGTTATTAATAATCAGTCGGCAATGGTCGGTGATTCTTTGTTAACAAATAAAGCTGAGTGCCAATTTGCTTTATACTTAAGAAAGGAAAATAATAATAAAGTAAAACCAATTATTATAATTTTAAGGATCATAATGATATACTTGTAGTATTCAATTAATTTTAGACTTAATTGGGTTTAATCATTTTCCAAGAATGGTCGTGTACCATTGCGTAGCTTCATTTTCTTAACCGGCTTCCTTTAGCCTCCCATCTCTTCCTTTGAGTTTTTCCCAGTCAAGGTCCTGTGGTGCATAATGCTTATTAAGGAGTGAGCCAACCCACTTGCACTATTTTACTTTTTTTTAGTTTTTTCCCACCTACCCCGCGAGTTTTCTGCGCTCGCCCCTTTTCGACCGCTCGGTTCTCCAACTGTTTTGCTATGACGCTTGAGTCAACATTAATTTAAATGAGTTGCCACTTAACTTTTAATTAAAAATTCACTTTTTATTTATTTAGTTGAAAACGGAATGGACTGGTCCCGACCCTAACTACCAGCGCGTTTTTCCCCCGCGCTTCGCCCCGTCCCTCGGCACTTATGGGGCGTTTCCCGTCCGCTCACTTTGATTTAAAAAAGTGGCGCCAACTAAAATAAAAAATTGCTACACAAAAATAAGCAAAAAACGCGAAAAAAAAAGTAAAGAAGAACGCAGTTTGGCATACGCTCAGTTTCGTATAAATTAGAGTTTGTATTATTTTATTCTGCTTGAAATGCGCGCAAATGGTTTTCATTTAATTTGCGCGTCGCGACTTTAATTGCCATCGACTAAATAAATATGCAGGAGCCAAGAAACAAATGAGAGCAAATATGGAGGAGAGCGAGGAGCTCATTTAACCTCCTTCTCTTGTAAACATATTTTTTCACTCCTTTTCTTCTGGCAATTTTTTGCCGTTGGATCTTTCTTCTTGCTGTCTGCCACATGAGACTCGCAGTCATATTTTCTTATGCCTTAATTGGATTTTTGCGCAGTGATGCCCTGGATTTCGGCGTCTGTATTGTTGCAAGATTATCTTCTAGATGAAGGGGGGGGAGTATTTTTCCAATTCAAAAATTTGATGGAGGCTTTCTGATTTCAACTGTAATTTGATAAAGTAAACTAGCGTTGCGCTACCAAACAATTAATACAAATTATTTTCAAATTTTCTATCCAGTCCCTATCCCAGATTAGGTATTCCGCGAAATAGTTGCGCCCTGCAGGTCCATTTTCAAATTGTTTCAACCGGCCAAAAGCTGATTATCGGGCCAATTTCCGTTCGGTGGCCCTCCGTCTGGCCACTGACCCTCCATCGCTGTCCTCCTGGCTCCTCATAAACACTAAGCCCATCAGGATGGAAACTGCCAAAAGAGCCGTCGAGGATAAGGTTCGAAGTTTCTCCAATCCAATCGCAACTTCACTTCACCAGAGAATGCAACTCCGGCAAAGTTTCGCTGTAAATCTCCAGCCGCGAAGAAACTCGAGGAAGGAACACTTACATAATTGAATGGGTTGCGATTGGGAAAAGCGCGGCTCGCCATGAACTTTATCATTATTTTGTGTTAATTATGCAGCTTTCGACATGGAGCTCCAGAGAAGCGGGCAGGGGGATTTTAGGGTGCTGTCTTCTCAGTGCCCAATTATCATTTTTGGGGCTGGGAACTTTTGCGGCACTTAATAACCAGAGATCCCAGACAGCACACAAAACTTTATCCGCTCAAGAAGTCCTGGGGGATACAGGGTAGAGGGATTATCAATTTTCCGTTCGCTTTTCATTATGGCAACCTTTGAACTTTGCACAATAAGCTGGCTAGCAAGACTTGCATTTTCCGACGGCTCCGTTGGCCGCTTCTTCTTTTTATTTATTTTTTTTTTGCTGTCAATTAGCTAGAGTCTCAGACCAAACAACAGCCAAATAATTCAACAAAATTACACTTTAATTCGTTCATTCGGGATAAGCACCAAACACGCCAATCTTCTGTCTAACGCTTGGATAAACTCACAACACTCAAACACTCAAGCCAACGAATCGAAAGAAGTACAGTCATCCTACACACGGTTGTATTTGCCCAGGGTTGCACTGAAGTTAGCTGGCGGTTCGTTTTCCTAGAACTTTGGGGAGCTCTCCATCGGCGTTTGTCTTTTGCTCTATAATTAAGTTTGTTTTCCATTAAGTTAAATAATTGCAAAATTATTCGCCAAAGGAGTGACTCCTCTTTTCCCCCATTTCGTGATACTTTTTTTTCTTTTTTGACAAGTGGGAGGTTTGGGCTTCAAGGGCATAGTTGGATAACAGCTGCAGTCGCTGTTGTACTCATCGTGTAACTGCCAATGATAGCAGCCTCCTGCCTGCCCGACTAACTATTTGGCCAGGGATGGATCGTACAAAGAAAGACTTGTTATATATTTTAAGTCCGCAAACAGGGCTGGGAACTGTTAAAGAAAACAATTTTGTTATTCGCAATGCTGTAAAATATTAAAATCACCTAGGTTGCAAACAATTGCAACCTAATAAATTTGATACAAGTTTTATAAATATTCTAAATTAAATTTGAACATTTGTAAACTCATATAAATCCTGACCTATTACCAAAAAACCCATCCCTGGATCCCCACCAAGTGCCGTTAGTTCGGCTTGAGTACAAAGCAAAAAACGAGGAGTGGAAGAGGGCGAAAAGTTTCGCTTAAACGACGCCTCAACACTGGCTCATTATCTTTGGCCCTCCACCACTTTCCTTGGGTCCTTCGGTCCTTTTTTCCTTTTCGGGGCTGTGTCTTTTTCTTTAACGCTTCGCTAATCAAATTCAACATTTTCTGTTTTAATTTGACAATTCGAAAACAGGCAGTCGAGAAAGCTGGGGCAACAGCTGCGGGCTGTCAATTGGAAAATGATCAAGTAATGCGTAGCTGGAAATTGGCAGGCCCAAGAGAAACTGAGAGGCAGGAGGAAGTCTTTCAAAGCCTGAGCCTGACATCTCCGAAACTAACTGAATGCGCACTTTCGCGAGTTTTTCACTATCCCCTCCCCAAGGTGACCGTCGAGAGCAGCTTCGTAAACTGCATTACAATTAGCGACCAATTAGGCGAATGTCCTGTCCAAAAGCTTGGCAACAATTGTCACTAGCTTGTGTCGTGGCAAATTGATTGAATTTACTTGCCAGGAACGTGACCAACGCTCGCCACTCCTCCCGACGCGTGTTTGGCATATCTGAGATGCCCCAAACGAGACTACATGATAGGGTTGCAAAGTCCGTCCTGCCAAGGACTTTGCCCCAACCCAAAGTTCGCTAATTGGGCAGCTAAGTGTCTTAAAACACATTATATCACTTTGCTTTTAAGTTGAATTGCGTTTAAAAATGTCAGTCTCTACTGCCACGGTGAAGTCCGAAAAGATGGCCATATTCGAAGTCTTAAACGAACCATTCCCCAAGGAAATCCTTTTCGTATACGATACAGGAAGACCCATTCTCAATTTATTTGGTTAAATCACGCTTAACTTTGCTTGCTTAAAATCAGCTTTAATTCGTCTAATTTTGTTTGCTTTTTTGTTGTTTTTAATTTTAATTTAAGTTCATTTATTTATGTATGTGACAGTGCGAGCGTCGTATATAGTTGGCAAGTGGTCCGCTCTCTTTCTCTTTGTCATAATTTATGCATTACGGTCTCAGCTTGTCTTTCATGAGCCATCCCCCCGTAGAGCCATCTCTTTCTCCGGCCGTATGTGTGTCCGCTTGGCTGACTCTCTAAGCGCTGACTTTTTGATGGCCTTCTCCATGGGTTTTGCTCACTTATCAGGAGTCTTGCAGCCGTATCCTTGCACGGCGTCCGTCGGATGTCAATATAATTTAGGCAAATGTATGCAGCGCTCACGGACATATAGTATAGTATTATACGCTTCTGATGAAATTTTTAATCAGGCCAAACTTCGCTCTAGACACAACGTCTGCGATTTGCATATTTCTAATTTCAAAGTTGTAATTAGTATAATTTTACAGTTCTAATTGGATGATGATTGGGCCAACTTCATTTAGGCCGTATGTGTGTTGGCGCCATGAATATGCATGAATACATACGGGTGTTTGGCAGTACCGACTAATGGGAGTAATGGGTGGAGGGCCAAAGAGTAACCTTCATTTGGCTTTGCCGAGAGTGAAAGTCATTAACATGAGTTTCCAATTACAGACAGATGCAGCCGTTGGAAAATCTGATAGCTTTATGACGTCTAGGTTCCACAAATTAAATTTATCGATTCAAAAGCATTCTCTATTATAGGAGAAATTATTTAGTTTGAAATTATAAATATTTTTTCGTAACACTTCTCTAAAAAATCGCACACCTTAAAGTAACCTCTTGTGCAATCTCTTAGAAAACCAAACTCTAGAAAGGAATAAAGCCCGAAACAGGAAGTGAAATCCATCGAAAATAAATACGAGCGGAAAAACGTTGAGCAAACATGTCCGACGACTGCATCTCGATGGGAATGCGAAAGGAAATGCATACTCGTCCTTGGCTGCACATTGAGCTGAGTTTTGAAGTCATTTTCAATGTTTTTGATTTCAGTGATTTGTTTATTTATGCATAAAGCATGCGATTCGTAGCTGGCTTTTAAGCGAGCATCAGCAGGAATCCACTGAGCCAGAAGCAGGAGCTCCATCCAGCGTGGAACCAGGAACTGGGAACGCAGAAGCTTAGATATTCCGAGCGAATGCACTCCTCTCTCCCGCTCTGCAGCGAGTTTTCTGCAAACAAATCAAAATCAAAATCGTGTGCGAATGCGATCGAATCGTAAACATGGCTGCCATTCCACGGAAACGCAACTGCCACAATTACAGAATTTTTCAGACTAATAGTATAGACTTAATATTTGCAAAATAAAAAAAATTCATTATTTTATTAACGATATAAATAGTTTGGTTTGGTTTAAAGTCTACATTTTATGCGCAATTGATTTTATTTGCAATAAATTCCAAATATAGTCCTATTGTCTCAAACGCAGCTGTCTGAACGTACACACAAAAACGATTTCGTTTTGCCCCCCAAAATAACCATTGATATGTCCGCTCTCTGTTCGACGCTTCCTGTTATCCTGTCCCTAGCCTCGAGCCCGCCCACTTTCCGGCCACGCCCCCGCTCCGTGTTATCCACTGCATTG
The DNA here is from genome assembly GCA_014170255.2 of Drosophila triauraria. NCBI lineage: Eukaryota > Metazoa > Arthropoda > Insecta > Diptera > Drosophilidae > Drosophila > Drosophila triauraria. The sequence goes on along the minus strand of CM024334.1, from coordinate 8,710,131 downwards.
TTTGCATTGACACGGAGCGGCTATCAAACTGGCAGAAGTTGACTTGCCTTTGGCAGGCTTTGTTCGCCAGTCGCCGTCAACTTGCGGCCATAAAAAATGAGGTGGTGAATAAATATTGCGTAGCACATCCGTCCGCACATGTACGCCAAACTATGTACGTATATTCTTGCAATCTTTGTAAGTGTTATCCACGAGTCCGGGATGGAGCACGTTTTCTAGGGATAAACAGTAGTTTTTCACTGAAAGATCAATTTATTTGTTGTCTACAAAGCCTGAAATATTTAATTTAAAAGAGAATTTTTATATAATTACGCTAAGAATGAGCACATAAATCAAGGATATGAAGACCTTGTTAATATTTTCCAACTATTCTGCGGTATATTTTTCCTACTTTAAGAAATTCTCTTTCAATGGGGAACAAGTTTTACGTTGGTATATTAAGCCTCATTAAATTTTGTGTTTCTTGTTACCTTTATAAAATCCCCTACAACAACTTCTCCAATTTCATTTTTTCCAACATATTCGCTTTTCAAGTGATGCGGCCAAGCAGGAAAGCAGAAAAGCAGGAAAACCAGCCAGCAAACGTCGGTCTCAATCTTTTTGGCCCACTACCTTACAATTTCTCCCTCATTTCTCTTCACGATGTCGCCGGCGTCGCTGGTCGTTGGGATTCTCGTAAGAATTGCTAATAACCAATTTCGATTCAATTCAAGTGTCAGCACAAGACGACAGAGATGACGACGGCAGCCAACGCAGTAGAGTATCCCACAGAATAGATAGGGGGAAAGTGGCGGAGATTGGGGCCAGTTGGCGGAAAGGGGATGTGGGTTACAGCCACGACCACAATCCACACGGGAAGCACAGCCAATTGAGTATTAATGGTCAGACTTCTGCTGGCTGTTCTGCTGCTGTTGCTGTCTCTGCAGAGGGAAAAATGAAATGCTTGTATTAAAAAAATAATATAATATAATATAAATAATATAATATAAAAGTTAAGATAAAAGCATCTTTTAAGTCTTTTAAATTAATCAAGGAAATACTTGGATATCTTTATGTTAATAAGTTTTTGAACTTGAATGATTTTTAATATGCTAAAATATGCTACACATATTAAAATATTATTTTAGGATTCCAATAACTGGGAAATAAATTCCTTTAATCTTATTAATACTAATTCATTGTGTTACATATTTTTCTCCACTGCATTGTTGGTCCTCCTGCGGATGCCAGCAAGTTTCCTGGCAGAATTATGGCTGGCCACGGGGAATGGCGGACAGAGATGGCGACAGCAGAGGTCGCCCATTTGAAAGTAAAATCAAACATATTAGAAAAATTGTTCGACGAGCCAGATAGAGAGAGAGACCGAGAAGCAAGTCCGGGGTCAGGTCTCCCTGGTTCAGCTCAGTTCAGCTCGGTTCGCTGTGGTTCGGTTCGGTTTCCTGTCATTCGTTAGCAGATCCCAACGATGATGATATATGAGATTAGCTCAAGTGCCATGCGATGGCAGCACGCCAAGGCGACACTTCGCCGCATTCCCCCCTCGATCGCCGCATTTGTCGGATTTTATATTAATGATAAATTAAATTGTTCATTGACTTGAATAATTTTGTGCGTCGCCGCTGTTTGGGGGAATTTTGCGGATAGTTTCCACACCTCTATCTCCAGCTCACTCTTTTTGTGCATGATAAATTGATGGATTCTCTGTGGCATTTGGGGATTAGAGGGAAAATAACAGCGAACCGTGTTGGCAGTTCGTGTCACAACTATACAACTATATTATGCGCGCATTAGTGAATAATTGATGGTGAAAGGTATCCGGAATATTGGCTTAAATGGATAGGAACTAAATTCTAATTTAATAAAAATAATAATTGAAAGATGTCTGAAAGTGATAAAATATATTGTAAGAATTTACTTAAGTAGCCAGAAGTAAAAGCAAATGTTTACATCTCTTAAATTTAAGTCGAAGCTACCAAAATGACCAATTTCGTATTGCTTTAATATTATTATTTTTTTGCATTCTGTTCGCAAAGTTACAGTGTCAGCATTAAAATAGTTATAAAACAATTCGTCCAACGGCTCCATTTCCTTAAATTTTGTTCTCGAACCTTGTGCAATCCTTAAACAATTTTCATAGTTGGCCGTAATAATTTTGTGTGTTGTCAAAACTATTTTTTGGAAAGGAAAACGAGAAAGGAAAGCGGGGGGAAGGCGATGAGCAAACGAAACGAACCAAAAACAATTTACAGATTTTGCACAAAAATTTTAATTAAACAAATTTTGTGTGTGGAAAGGAAGTTGAGTGTAAAAGCAGAAAAGTTTTCGTTCGCACGGTCTGCGACTTCCTCGTTTCCCTCTTTTGCAGCTCGTAGTAGGAAGTTGGCACGAGCAACTCCGGTTGGGTCCTGTTTCTGTTTCGGTTCCTGTTCCAGCTCCTGGGCCTCTGCCTGAGTACCCAATTCAATTCAATTTTTGCACCATAAGTTGTGCTCAAAATACCAGAAAACTTGCTCAATAATCTGGCCAAAAGAAATATATATAAATATAACGCAAGACAGCAAAATTTTGCTGTGTAGGAAATGTTGGCCAAAAGTTTGCCGAGAAACTATGCAGCCCCAGAAAGGCTTGACCCTGGATGGGGACTGAGAATGCGATTCCTCTTCCTCTTTTTTTTCTTCGTATAAACTGCCAACCCACATAAATCTCGGCAGATGGCTGGAAATTTAACTCGGCATTTGAATGTCACCCAGCTCACCCAACTCCGCAGCTCGTCTAGACTTATAAAGTCGTCTTATCCCGGGGACAAAATAAGCAGGGGCATGGGATCCTAAAACCAATGTCTGACTACCACTTAAGCGGGCTGGAACATATAAATCTAGCAATGGCTGGAATTTCCCCAGCAGCAGCAGCAGCGCCAGCAACAACAAGTTGGAGGACAACAATGTGCAATTTTATTGCCAAACCTCAGACGTTGCGTATACGTAACGTAAGCTGCTGTTACTGCATCAGCAACGGAATGCCACAAAATGCTTCCACCATACGCTGCCACACACATTTTGAGGAATGTGCGGGGAGAGCCCGGGTGTTCTCGGAGGGAAACGGCAGTAAAGCCTCTGACTGCTGCGGGGCGACTCTTCAAACGGAGTTTGACAACGACCAGAAATTTATTTTTATTCGGACGACTTTCGAGTAACCAATTCTGGGCGGGACAACAGAATTTGACTTAAAGCTTAGGGCAGAGCCAAATCGAAATTGGTAATAGGTGGACGAGAAGTAGCAATAAAATGAAACTAGGGCAGAGATATTCTTAAGTCTTAGAATTTATTGAAGCTTTAAATTAAAGTATTGAGAGATTGGCAATCGGCTTCTGTCTATAAATTACTTCTATTCAATCCAGAGCTACCCAGCCTGAGGAATTTGTACGATTGTATTATGGCTTCATCTATATATGTACATTTATATTTTTAGATTATTTACTTTGCCTATAGTGACCACATTAATTGAGTTAGTTAGTTAAAAACCTATTTAAAAGATACCTTCTAAAAATAAGCGGTAATTAAAGCGTACAGGATCTCCATTTATTAATTATTTCCCCAAATAAGCTTTCATAGAATAAGTACCCCTTTTTCGACCTCTTACCGACGATTGCTATCAAGTGTCATTTACACTGTTTACAATTTCACCACCATTTAAAGTGCTGACCCCCAAAACACAAGGGCTATCAAAAGCAATTATCGTAAATATCTATTTCGCAAATTTAACGCACCTTTCACTCTGTGACCACACAGAACAACAAATTCAGAGTATAAAACATTTTGTTTGTGGCATTTGGGGCATGTCCCCGGCGTCATAATTAGAAATGAAAAGTGAAAAATATATTTCCACTTTTCAGCAGCGCCAACAAAGAGAATAACGAGAACAACGACAGCAAGCGACCACTTGGCTATTATTTATGATAATTGTAACGAAGCTGAGGCGACGTTCATCACGCTGTCTGTCCCTCCATCTGTCTGTCTGTCTCTCAACTTCCCTCCACTCTGCTGCTCCTTCTCCTTCCTCTTGTTGCAACTATTGTGGTATTGTTGCTACCGCTGCTGTTGTTGTTGTTGTTGTTGATGTTGTTGTTGTGGCCGGGCTGCACACGTGACAGCAGCTGAGAAACAATGGCGATGTAGTGTCGGGAGGTAGTCTGGTCATGTCAACTCGGCTCATATATCGCACTGTGCGTCGTTCTTTACGATAAAAAAATGCTTTTATCGTAATTTAAATTTTACCTTAACACTTAGGAGTTTGTTGATCCATTATTCGAGAAAATAATTTCAGATGTTAAACAATGTACAAGGCTTCATTTGTAAATAAATAATTTTAATAAAATATTTTTTCTTTTCTCATGTTCACCTGAGCAGATATTCCATTAATATAATAAAATAATAAATTATAATAAATTATCTTATATATTTATAAATAGTATAATCGCTTGAATAAATAAATAAATTAGCAAGGCACAACGAAAATTGTATTTAATTTCGACTTGGGCAAGGGATAAGACAGCTGTAAACGCTAACACATGGTTCCTTAACAAAAGTGGCTCTGTAATACTTATTTTTATGCGATTTTTTTTCTTCACACCACTGTGCTGTGGGCAAGTGTGTGCGGGAGTCATCTGCATGCGTGTGGGCTGGTGTGCGTGGCCGAGCGTCTGCATGTGTGTTGGTGCATGGCGTTATTAGGCTAATGGCTGCCCCGTGGGCATTCAAAGCTTTTGTGTCTGGGCAAAACGCTTTTGTCCGACACTGTCCCTGCGCCTGTCTGCCACCCACTCCTGCCCTCGCACACACCCTTTCCCTCAGTCACTGTGCACGGAAAAACAAGTTTTATAAAATGAAAAACTATGAACTAATGTTATTTTCTGTATTATTCTTATTTTTTTTTGTATTACCTTATTGAACTCATAACCCAAAGTTAGTAAGCGAAATTGCTTAATAGTTAAATGCTTTTAGTTCACGTTTTTTCCACAACAATGATACTTTATTTTACCTTTGGCTTTATTCCAAAAATATTCAAATTTTTTAATAATTAATTAAGTTTTTAATCTAATAATAGAAAGGAATTTTTTTAAATATTTTTTTTTGAGTGATTTAAATTTCACTCTGTCTCTTTATTCTCGGTGTATTTTTCTACTCTGGCCCCAGTTCAACTGGCGCTGCAAATATGCAACAGCAGGCTTCCAGGCTAACTGCCAAAGCCACGCACAAAACGCATTGAGACGCCATAATTGCAGCCAGTTGCTGCTGGATGGGAACGAGCATCCTCATACTCCCCCATTTTTGCGCCCAGCCCCCCTCCATCTTCACCACTGTCAGCCGCCCCTGAATGGGCGCAAGTGCGTTAAGTGCAATGACAGCAATTGCGCTGACAGCGAGGCAAAATGGAACGCACCCACAGATGCAGACGCAGATGGAGACTGAAGTTGCCCCATCATTTGAAGTGCAGTTTATATTTAGTCTACCACATAATGACAGACTAGATGTCGCCGCACTCGGAGACAAGCATGTACCTCTAAATTTGCACTTGTCTGTTTACTATTTAACATTATGGTACTTATCTTAAGAAAAATCATACTTATACTAAAAAATATTGATAGTATATATCAAATAGATAATGAAAAGTAGCTTCAGCAAGCAAAAGTAATTATTCTCTATCAGTTATAGGAAAACCAACAAATATTTCTTATACGATAGCTTCAGGACTTAAATTTTACAGATCCCTACACTGCACTTTTTGCAAGCTCAAGAAATCTATATTATTTTATTTTAAACAGCGCTTAGAACCTTCTTGCAAAAAGAATGAATTTTAAATTGTTTATTATTATTATAATTATAAATTAAGTTTAAAATTTCTTTCACCAAAAGAAAGTTGTCAAAAATGTAAACCAATCTTACGATGTAAACCAAACTTTACGATATTGTAATTATGACAGCTCTTATTTTCTAAGAGTGTTGCATTATCACGTATATATTTTGCTGAGATCTAGCCCGCCCCCGATGTGTAGCAAATAAATTGTAACTCGAGTCTGGGTTTAACTGAGCTGAGTCGAGTCGAGCTGACATGCTGCCAATTGGCCGCGTGCGTGTTGCATATACAATGGCGAATAGGGTCAATTTGCAGTCGAGCATGGGACCCGTTATGATGTGAAGGACCTCTGGAAGGAGAGGAGTACCCTTCAAGTGCTGAGATTGTTCGGAAGGCAATGGAAAGGGATATGTGGTGACACAATTGCAAGTGAAAAAGGATAGCTTAGAATGCTGCCATAAAAAGTTGAATGGAAAAGAGATGAAATAAAATATATAAACTTTCTCTATATTTAAAATATAATTTCTAATTAGTTTGCATATATTAAAAAATTTAAAATATCTTGTTCTTTTAAAAAATTTTAAGTAAAAAATTATATATGCGATGTCAATGCATTGACTGTAAAATAAGTAAAAGCTTGAAACATTAAATAACAACGAAAAAACTGAGAACATTACCAGAAATTTTCCCTAGACGCACATTTTTTTTTCTGTAAAGTTTTCATAGCCTACTTTTCCGCTCAGCAGAGAGTGTTATCATTGCCATGAATAAACCCGAGTCAAACTGATAAGTTTAATGGGACACGCTTAGCTTGCACCCTTTTCCCTCTACGGCAAAAGCTCTTTTCCCCTCGTGGGCCCTGCTAATTTTGTCTTAGCTTTATTTATATGGGCCCAAATGAGTGCCCTTTCAGCACTGCGAATTTTTCATTAGCCGAAAAGAGACATGGACGAGGGCTGAGGAAATTATGAAATATAGAGCTGAACTGCTTAAGGAGAAGAATAAGCAGGCAGTGAACCCGAGAGTTCCGTGATTTATGCGGCCTCGACTTAACACCGCAAAATCTGAGCCTTTGTGTCAATTTGTTTTGCGTGCCAGGACGCAACCCAAGACGGAAACTGACTCACGCACCGCCCGAGACAAGGCGAAAGTATGAAAACGAGCTGCTGGAGGGGGTGCAAAATGGGGTGGAAATCTTGGAGGGGGAAGCGGGTGTAAAAAGGCCAAGTGAATAATTAAGCGGTTTATAAACATTTGTCTCAGACAGAGTTAAGTGGGAGAAGTACACTAGGAGTAAAAGGAATGTCTTTTAATGACCAAGAATACGAACAGATTATTTGGGAAGGTCGGAAACCATTTTACAATAAAGAAGAAAAAGTTGGAATTTAAGCAATAGTTTTATGGTATAAGCAAGCTTTTTTTTTACTAGAACAAACAAGAATAAAAGAAGGACAAATTTATATATTTTTTCTACCTCTATAAATTTTATCCTTGTATACAAAACCTTTTTTGTTGCTAGTATTTTTTTTAAGTGCGTCTACCGTTTCCAAAACACAAAATAGGGCCTACTACCCAACATTATTTATGTCAGCTGGCCAAACTCCGTGGAGGAGCAAGGCGAGAGGCAGCGAAAGATATGGCCAGTTAAAGTTGGGCCTAATTTGCAAAGGGGCCCTTAAAGTTGGACCGGACTGGACTGCAACTATTTATATTTAATCGCATGCTCCAATTGCAAAAACAATTTAAAATCAACTTGCTCGTTAAGTGAAGCGGCACACAAGTACCTTTCCCCGCCCCAACCTTTTTCTACCGTTTTCCCCCGTTTTCCTCCAGTTTTCGTCCGTTTTTCTCCAGCCTTTCCCCCGGCTTTCCTCCCCTTTCCTGTTAACCGAACCGGGCTGCAGTTGTTGGTCCTACTGCTGAGGCTACTACGGCTGGCATCGTTACTGCTGCATTTTCGACAAGTGCTTTTAACATTAAATATTCATTTACAGCATTAAGGGCACTCGAAGTCACGCGTTAACGGTACCGTCAGAGCACACACACACACAAACACAAATACGCTGCACTGCAAAAAAAATATATAGTTTGGGCGGGGGCCTTGCAAGGCAGCCAACTGCGAACGTGGCGCATCAAGCAAAACGGACACGGGCGTGCATTAAGTGAATATATTTCTGGGCCCCTTTAAAAACACAAAACTTGGTCACCTGCCGAGCCACAGTACACAAAGAAAAATTGACTGTGGAAGATATACAAACTTATTTTATATTTACTTAAATACCAACTTAAATATATTTAGAAAATTGAGTTTACATTCATTTTGGAATAGTTGTAAGTAAAACATAGTCTTATTTCTATATTTTTAGAAATTCCATGTAGCTTGGAATTATAGTTAAATAATTAATATACAAAATGATCATTTTTTTCAACCATTTTCTTAGATAATTTGTGTTTTATTAATAATTAATGTGGTGTTAAGAAGGCTTAAGAATTTCTCGTCCAGCTTGCCAGCTTAGATCAATAATATTTACGGCGTTTTGTAAAAATTATGTGTAGCTATTATTTTAATGTGATTAATATTATATTATATTTATTCCAAAGTTATTTTTATTTTTAGATTTATTTACTAAAATATGAAGTGCGGGTGTTTTAAAAATATACTAGTGCGCTAGGTAATATTATGTTTGTTACATATTTAATTTATTTTATTTACATCTTTCTGTGCAGCCACAGAGACTTCAGGATATAATTCAAGAAAAGCCGCGATAATTTGAACCAAGCTGCGTTTCAATGCCGTTTGTCTCAACTCGGCACTGTTTCAATACCAAAAGCTTCTCGAGAGAAATAAGAGAGCGAGTTGGACAGAAAATTACTGCTCTCTTTCTTCCTTTCAGCTTTGCTCTCGTTTCGCCTCGTTTCTCTCATTTGAATGGTGTATTTCGGCTCCTGAACTTCGACCTGTCTTCAGTCCCGATTGCAGCGTCGTTTGAGCCAATTCGAGTCTGGATCAAACAGCGCTTATATAGAGCAAACAATTTGAAGAAGCCCGGCCAATTATGGGTCTCTGTGTGGGCTAACCAAATAGTTTGACATGCAATTTGTGGATGCGTATATATTTGCTCAAAATTTATTTATTCCAAAAATAGAATTGAAATTAAGAATATTCATTTTAATAATAAAACCCACCCCATTTTGTAAAACCATTTGATTTCTGTCATACAAATTAAAATAAATGTTTCGTAGAAAAACCCCTCTAGTTTAAAAGCCATATTTTATATTTGATATTCTTTAAGAAAACTAAAAAGAAAATAAATGTAGTTCTAATTTCTGGTTTAATAGTTTTCTGTCCAAACGTTGTAACATTTCAGGTACTGAAACAATAATAACCATTTTTAAAGTTTTTAGCAATAATTATAGTTCGTATTATCTTTAAAGATAGATATAAGATATTCGTCCTTTAATTGGTTCTTTTCTTATCGTATTAATTAATAAATGCGTGACATAAAAATCGCAAATTCAACTCACGAAGGTAGCTCATTTCTGGGAAACTCCAACGCCTTCCCAATCCCAAATGGGTCACTGGCCTCACCAAAAACTAACATCACACACACACTTACTCGTCATAAAAGTATTTATGCGCAATTTAACACGAAATGAAATATAATTTTTTCGTCCTGTCTCCTTTCTTAGATACTTATGCCGCATGCATGACAATTATACGAAACAAAATTTGTTAGCGCCGAGGCAACGACGAAAACATTTCTCAGCCCTTGGTAATGATTAATGAACGTGTGCGTGGGTGGCCCAGTAGGGTTTCGGAGTGGGCGGTGGGCGCTTGGGGGGATTGAAGGCTGAACATATGTCTGTGTTGACTCCAAAGTTGACATCATAATTCGGGCATTTGCTGGCCAAAATGCGTTGACAGTTGTGAGGTATTATTCGGGCGCGGAGGTCATAATCAGTCGAGCGAGATCAAAGCCCATGGCCGAGCCTAATTAATTTAATTACATCCACTTTTAGCCAAAATCAATGCAGACCAAATTGGGTGAAAAAAAAATCAAAATATATTGAAGAAGCAGCCAAAAAAGTTTAAGAATTTAAAGAAGAAGATTTGTCAGGCGGCGGCAGTCTAAAAAATGTATATGCAAGGCGCATGTTGCCGCATGCCACATGGTGCCAGGCATTTGCCTAGACAACAACAGGCACACACTCTCTCGCATAAAGCCAGAGCTCGGAGGCGCGCATTTATGCCAAACACATTGGCAAACATAAAATTTTAAACATGCATAGGCCAAAAATACAACACAGAGTACAATACACCAAACAGAAACGAAAAAAGCAGCGTGCACATCAACCAGCAAGCTAAGCAAGAAGTACAAGACAAGTCACGGTTATTGGGAATCTTAAGATTAGGGGATACCCTTATTGATTATATTACAAATATTTGATTCACATTTACAAATAATTATTCCTAGTAGAGCAGACCTATTTTTTAATCTATACACCTGTTTTAGCAAAAAAATAAAATCTATAGATATTTGTTTCCTATTTCTTTCTTTGAATTAATATAGTGGTTAACCAAACGGACTTACTAACTGCGAAAAAACAAAAAATTATTTTATAATCCTATTTCAAGCGCTTCCTGCTTAACCCTCCTCATCAGCCGCCGAATTACAGGGTATCCAGCGAGTAGTCGAAGCTTGTTGTTTGCTTAGCCCCTTGGCGGCCTTCTAAGCGGCTTAAGGAGCAGCAGAAGCGGAACCAGAAAAACACAGAAGAAGCACAAACATTCCACTAAATTTATATCCCCGCACACACACAGCCAGGACTCCAGGACTCACACACATGACTGTGGCACATATATTTGCATATTTGCGTGTTCTCTACTCCGCTCTCTCTCTCTCTTTCTCTCTGTTTCTCCACCTTTCTTTCTTTTTCTCGCTGCGCCTGATTATGGCGCTTAAGGAAAACACTTAAAAAAAAAGGGAGGAAAGAAGGGATGGGGCTGAATGGAAGGGAAAACAGCTTGAGGCAGTCCGACAAGTGCCAAGCGCAATTGGGGTTAATATCCCAGCACGAAAATACCCATGCACACACCCATAGAGCCGCACTCACACTGCTCAAGTTTATTTTGAATTATTTATGGTTAAGTTTATGGCAGAATTTTTGACTTGAATTTATTTGGCTTTGGCTGCCTGCGAAATTTCCCATGAAAAATACGCAAAAATTAATAAAGCGAACGAGGAACGAGCGGAGAATAAGCGAGAAGTGCCAAAAGAAATAGAAAAGTTTTGTTGCATAATAAGCCGTTACCTTTTGTTGCCTTTGCGTGCCGGCCAAATTAAAAGCCAACAATGTCTGCAAAATGAACCGAAAATAAAGCACAAAAAAAGAGAAACAAAAAAACAGTGCGGCGGTACGAAAACTGAAAAAAATCCACAACGTGTTGTTATTTGTGCCTGCTTGGCGAAAGATTTTTGTCGCCATGCTCGAGGGCTATAAATTCGCTCAGCTTGTCGCACAGTTCAGTACAAAGCTCTAGGGGTATATGGGTATTTTAAAATTGTAGATCAAATTAAGGTAAAACTTTTAGATACAAATTAAATTAGAGATTTGATTTATTTGTTTGCTAAAGAATTGTTTATAGTATTGCTTGTGATTTTATAAAACAAATTAAGAGTTTATTTAATAATGTGACGATATATGCAATAGTCTTGTTGATTTTCAATATAATAACGAAACTATAAGAATTCCTTGCTTTTATAAATAATTTTTTCCCATGGGATTTTTACATAATGGGCTTTCGAAAATAGTATCACAGAAAACATTTTTTTAAATCAGTTTAAATAGTCTTAATTTGTATTTTCTTTAATTATTTATAAACATTTTTTATATCAACTATTGTGAGATCTTGCCAATTGTACTACAGCTTACTTATTAATGCATTTTTTTAATACAATAAAAAAACTGACCTTATTTACAAAATTGTCCACTCTCTTCTACAGAATCACCCATTCGTTCCCATTTGCCTGGCATTCCTCCCTCCATCGGCATGTGGATCGTCCTTCGCCCGTAGTTGTGTGTGTTTTTCTGCATTGACATTTACAAAGTGAGAATTTAATTAAACTTAATGAAAGTGCATGAGTGTCCGGGGGTAATAAAGGAGACGGGGCAGGGGTATGGGTAATGGCAGGGGCCCAGGCCGGCGAAAGGTGAGAATGAAAAGAAGTTCGGCTTTACTGGGCACTTGGCAGGCCATTTCGAAATGTTGCCTGTTTACGGTTGGAGCCATTAAAGGCCACATCTGTGGGGTGAGTGGGTGACGAGCAGTGAGCTAGCCGTGGGCATGGTTGGCACATGATGAGCAGGTCAGCTTCAATTGCAGCCGCACCACATTGCGTATGCTTAACGCAGCCAAATCGAAATCGAAAACAACAAACAAACTCGGCGAGGGGGCAAGTGGCGAGGACGGAAACCAAAACGAAAAACGGAAAACGGCGAATCGAAATCGAAGGCGAACCAAGGAGTAAACTGACCCAAATTTCAGCTGCAATGCGTCCGTACCCCACTGCGTATGATTAATTTAAGAGAGTGTGGCCCGCAAAGGGGTAGGAAGTTCCGGGGCAGTTCGGCTGAGCTGACTGGGCTGCTGTGGCATTTTCTGGTCGATAAATTTAATTTACACAAATTAGTCGCGCATTGTCGTAAAAACGCAATCGAAGTTGCGGAAATGGGACAGAAAATGCTAGGGGAAAAGCTACAGCAAGAAAGTGCCAACGTAAAAACAAAAAGCTAATTAATTAAAACACCTTCGGCACACACACAAACACACTTTGGCCTCCCCTGAGTAATTGAAATAAGCTAGGAAAATAGACGACTTTTCCGAAGGGGGAATTGAAAGACAGCTCTTAAGGCGCTTGTTGGTTTCTTTTCTTTCCAACAGAAACTATTTTTATCAAAGGCTAAATTTTTACAGAGTTACATTAGTGAGGCCTGCTAAGAATTAATAATTTAATTAATATAATAGACAGACGTATACTAAGCATTCAAAGTCTCGCCTTTAAACCTGCGAACATATTTGTTTATGCGTCTTGAGCAGCTGCACAAATTGCAGAATAATTTCATTGGTCAGAAATACGAAGGGAAAAGGAAAGTCCTGGGGAGGGCTCTATCCGGCGCTGATTGAAATGGGGGGTGAGGATGCTGACCGCATAAAATATGCGAGCGCACGATCAATTCAAAGCGCAAATTTGTGAGCATTTCCTTGGGCGCGGCCACGCACGTCTGACCAATCCATGGTTAAACCATCCCCACCTCAAGGACCAAGCACCAACGTTCTGCCCCATCCTTATCCCCAGCCCCCGCCTGTCAGGCATGAGGCATTTTCATTACATATCTGCCTTTGTAGTGCAAGTTTTTGCTCTCAAGATTCATTCGGGCATCTCGCTGAAAGGTAATTTATGGCTACGCATTTGGTTTACTAATAATATGGCCCCTTTTGGCACCGTCCCCGAGCACCCAGTGGTCTCCAATTTCGATTCTGGTGCCGCCTTTTGTTTACCTAAGCAATAACAATAAATTAATCGCCATCGACAGCCATTAGCCGGCCGCTTCCTCTCGCCTCGCTTTATGCTTTTGTATTTTTAATTATGTGTCCAAATTTTTGGTATTTGTTCTGCCCTACCTTGCTCTTTCCACTTTTCTTTTTCACACTGGGAAAATAAATTGGTATTGATTTTATTTTTGGGCCTATATTTATGCAAAGTCTGATATCTATTTTATACAAAATATTTATAATATTGGCTAGAACAAAAAAATAAGTGTCGTAATATGTGTAGATGCATCTTTGTATTGTTTACCTCATTTAATATTTGTCTTATCTATTTATAATTTATTATTTTCAAATTAAAGAATAAATATTTTTTTCAGTCTACTTTTTTCTTTCATGGGTGGAATAAATATTCCTTTTCATATATAGGAAATATGGCGTGTTGAGCTGTTAATTGCCTCTATCAATGCTGCTTCCTGTCCGAATTTTACATGTGTTTAGACACCGCTATCTAACCACCCAGTACTCCTCTCTTAGTTCCACCTAATTGTGTATAATGTGTACGGGTTTTTTTTGTTGTTTTGCCGATTTTCTGGTGTTGGCCAAATGCGTGGCAAATAGTTTGATATTGCTGCTGTTCGTTTTGTATGCTAAACTTTTTGTAGGATTGTTTTCATAGTTATTTAAACGGGTGTGAGAGGATTTGCGTGTTTAGGTTTCATTGGGTTAAATGGTTGATAAGTATCTACGTATATGGATTGCCATGTTCGTATGACTTTTAAGATGGGAGCGAGGGTCAATTGATATGAGCCATTCATATTGCGCATTAAATGAAAATTATTAAATTAATTATAAATGTTAATTTTTAAAAAAGGGGTTGAAAGAATTCAATTCTACATGACTGCAAGACTTATTGTAATAAATACTTTTGCCAAATCCACTAATGCTGCACAATTAAACAAAATATCTCAGATATTTAATACTTACCTATGATTGATTCAAAAAAAAAAAACAAGAATTCAGTCAATAAATAAGTAAATAAGTGAATTGAAACACATCGTCATTAAATGGCATCTGAAAAGTTACACTCGAATGAATTTGTTCAAAGCCTAACCAAGGGACTCACTTTACAACACTTTCAAACTTAGACACAGACATGGAGTACACATTGTATAATGCATTGAAAATGGAAGCCACAGCCCAGAATGCAGAATGTCAACATTGAGGGAAAACGGAAAATCTTGTTATTTTGCGAGTGTGTGGAGCTGTAACAGGGCAGCTAATTAGTTTTTGGAAAATGCCGCAGGATATTTCGAATGGTAAAACGCAAAACATGTGTTAAATTACACGCAGCAAGAGGCAGTTCAGGAAAGTGTATGAGTTTCCAAGTTTAAGATACCCTTCAAAATACGAAAAGGGATGAAACCAGTTAGATGGAGACTTGGTATAATTTAAAAATATATTTCACATATCAAAAATTTCCTGCAAGTTATTAAAGATCTTTTTATGCCATCTTTAATAACTTGCAGGATGGGTCTATAGGTAATTAATTTTAAAATTATAAATGGCATTGCTGAACATTTATTTATGCTTTACTATTCTTTTATGACTTAAGAGTTTTATATTTTTCATTTTTACCTAAGTTTACATTAAAATTTAAATTTAAACATAATCAAAAACCAAAATGTCTTCTCTCCTTTGAAGGGTATCACTGAGGTAGGCCGTGCGTCTGGGGCGACTGATGTGTAATGCATTTATGCTAAATAATTGAAAATATTATATTACCAAAAGTAAATGTGTCACATTTCCTGTTGACTTTAATTGTTGTCAAAAGCCTGCCAGGCACACAGAATAACACAAAACAGGACGAAACGGACCAACGGAAGTGTGCGAGTGGGCATGTGTCTGGGCGGGCACACAGTGCGTATGCGTAACTTATCTTACCGTTGACATAAATGACATTTTAAGGGCAATAAGTTATTTCACATTATGCTGCTTTAACCCCAAACTCACCCGCTTACCCGCCAAAGGGTGCGGGGCGAGGCCTTTGGGCTCTGTGCTCTCCAGGAGGGGCTGGATCCTGGCCGTACAAGCCCAGCTACAAGCGGTCGGGTCGGAAGGACACAAGGACATCCACAGACTGGCTCGAGTTGTTAACAACTATGGGAGCAACTTTATGAATGCAACGGCGACGACCGAGGGGGTGTGCAGGGTGCGTAAGTGTTTGCACCGCATGCGGAAGTCACATGTTTGCATTATGTGCGAGTGTGTGTCCTTTGGCATGTCCTTGTCCTAAGCCCCGGCCCGCCTCCTGTTTACACTGCACTACTCACTGCAGTTTTCCCCTCAAAAACTCCCATTTCCACACCCACTCGCTGCGTCGCATAAATTTTCCACATATATTTACCCAGTGTTTGCGTCTAGCTGGCAACATAAATTTTAGCTGCTGTGAAAATATTTGTTTAATGAGAAACTTTTAGCCAACATCCGCTCTCAGTTGGGAGCAGTCATTCAGCCGGGCCAGCATTATAATTTATTAATTATTTAAATTAAAGCCTTGTGGCTGGCCGTGTGTAAATAGACAGATAAAACATTCAAGTGATGCCAAATGTTGCAAAGGCACAGCATTAAATTGACATCAGTTCTTGGCGGAGATTCTCGATTGGCAAGCATAGTTGTCATTCCTAATTTCTCATAAGCTATTCCTTACAGACTTTATTTTTTTGAAGAATAGTAAGATCTTAAAATAAGGAAAGGAATTTATTTTATTTGAGCAAACTAAAAGGAAAAC
Source organism: Drosophila triauraria (assembly GCA_014170255.2). NCBI lineage: Eukaryota > Metazoa > Arthropoda > Insecta > Diptera > Drosophilidae > Drosophila > Drosophila triauraria. The sequence continues at coordinate 8,693,938 of CM024334.1, read as the reverse complement.
GATCTGTTTTACTAGTAATAATTCTTTTTACTTTATTAGGTTTTCTTATTTAAGGTAATGTACTTTATGTATATTATTTCAAGCAATCATATTTTCGCAATTCCGCATATGTGGAGTCCTTAAGCTTAGTAACTAACAACCCGTCTTCTCCCTCAACCACCAATTTATTCCCAGCACGAAATTTATAAAAACCATAAATGGAAAAATTTTCAATTAGACCGCCAACGAGAAGGATATTTCCATTTTTGGTTAGCCACATTTAGTCAGAGTTGCCGGCACTTAACCTGCCATGCCCCACACACACTCGCTCACTGCCTAGCACACACACACAGATACGATCGTCCCTCTTCCCTTAGAGCGAGATGGAGCGCCACACTCACACAGATACAAATTACCAAAGATTTATCGCTTGTGCACTTGGAATTGATGACCAGGGCCTAATTGTCATCCGATATGAGTCCACCGCATGACTCGCATTGTCGAAGGAGCGGTGGAGCAGTCAACGGCTGCCGAGGAGGGGCAGTGTGTGGAAAGGGGGGGCGTGGCTGGAGCCTCCTGGCAAGGGACCGTTCGCCACCAGCACATTTATACACTTCAGCCGAGCACGTGCATAGTTTTGCATGCTGCGCATAACTCGCACACGCACACAACGAAAGAAACACACACAAGTGCACTGTAAATAAATAAGAGGGATTCTAAAAAAGTTTCTATATGTTTAGTTCTTGGAATAAAAATCGTATTGACAGTATTTTAAGTCATAGAAATACTTCCTAAGACTAGTTTAATGCTTTCAAAAATATTATAATTATAACATTTAATTTTTGTACAAATTTTTATATTTTTCCCTCTGCACTTACACACAAAGCAATAATTTTTACAAAGAGTAAGCGAAGCCAGAGGAGGAGTAAAAGAAGGAATGGGAATGGTGGAGCGATTTATGTTTGACTTTCGTGTGCGGCCAGCGGTTAAGAGCAAGGGTGGGTAGATTTAAAAGTTCCCTCAGGCACCCATCGTCCCCCTCAGTTCCCAGGAGAGTCGAATATCTGGCCTGGATCGTTTGACAACCCCAGTAGCATGGGAAATGGGAATCTGAGGTGGATCGCATGAGGTGGCAGTCTGAAATGTCTGTGTAAATGCTGATCCTGTTGAAATATATAGATAAAGGTAAAAAGATTACTTTTAGAAATATAATATAATAAAATAAAGCTTAATTATTTGTATTGGAATATTCATATTCAGCATACATCACTATATCTGATAAAAAATACTACTTATAAAAATGTAATCCTTTTTAAATAATTGCTTAAATATAAAAACGATTTTATACCCCCTAAAAACTATCCTATACTAACTTAGGTTACAGGTATTTTCACCCTCGAATTAAACCAACCTTTGCTGCTATCTCCATACGGGTTTTCCCCTCAGCCTTCCCTAGTAACTTAAGACCTTAGCTAGTGTGGCTCCATTTGGTGCTGGATACAGTAACTGCTACTGCTGGTGCTGCCGCAGTCGCTGTTGTTTTTGTTGCATTGACTGATAAATCGCCAGCAATTTATTATTGATAACACATTGGAACATTGATTGTGTATTAACTGAAACTGTTTGCCAAAGTAAAGTGACATTGATATATGGCATGTACATGAAATATCGCTTGTTACGACTCTTTCTCTCGTTCGCTCTCTCTTTTGGTCCCGATTGTGGGTGTACTGTGGGCATACCGCCGGCATACAGGGGGAGTGGATCTGAATCCTAGGCTGCCGAATGCCCATTGTGGCAATCAACACCAGACGCTGACGCAAGATTTGTGGCCCACCAGTCAGTCAGCCAGTCAGTCCCAGTCGAGGGATTTGGGTTCGGTTGAAAACTTAATGCGCAACATTTGACATGCCATCAAAAATGATGATGGCATTTCATTTTAATTTGGCACATACAAAATGCAATTATTTATATCAAATATTCATGTATTGCTGATGTATTTATTGCAATGCTTTCGTCTCGGGTAAGGCTGAAGGATGAATTGCTGCAATTCTCACTAATTTGCAGTTTGTTCTGCTACAGCTGAAAAATTATATGAATTATGCAGAAAACCACACAGGAAAGGTATTTTCGATTAAAACTTAGTGATTTAAATATTTGTCACTAAATAAAAAATGTAAACTATCAGTTTAGATGTAATTTAATTGATTTATTAGGAACTTTTTCAATTTTACTGCATAAATGCAAGCATTTCTCTGGTTTCATTTTAGCTCTAAGCCTACACAGTTGAATTTCATTGATTTAACCCAAGCTTGGGAACTCAGCTGAAAATATTTAACCGGCAAAATAAAACATTGATGTTTGCATTCAAATGTAACATTTACAATACTCTAAAATATTTACATACACTTGATATATGCAAACACAGACCAACGACGGGCGCCTGCATGTGGAATAAAAAAGTCGGAGGACGAGGAAGTCAACAGTCTCGTTGTGCAGGACCAACATGCAAATGCAGACAGATGTGGCAAATGAACAACACTCCACTACCAACAACTAGAGCACCAACAGCCGGAAAAACAATGGAGCCGAGTAACTTGTACAGGAACAAGAGACAAGTGACAAGCAACGCCAAAACACGAAAGTGTAATCAACGCTTAAACACTCGCGACGAGCGAGGATTCTAACATGTCCCTGTCTCCTATCTGCTTGGCTCTCTTCCACCAATGTTCCCACAGACGCTTGCTCTCTGTGAATTTCCAATGCTCTATGAGGAGTGTTCCTGTTTTCACATATTTCAGGGGATTTCCTAAAAAGCGAACCTTAAATTTGGAACATTTATTTTAGCAACCTAAGTTAATTTAATACTCACTTAAAAATTAGGAAATACAAAAATATAAACTGGAAAACTGAAAACAAAAACGTCCCGTAAGTTACTATCTTTCCTGACTCTCTAGATGGCACTGCTGTCCCTGCAAAAAAAGACATTGGGACAACCATTGCGACACATTACTGTCAAAACTCATGAAAATATTTCAACTCAGACCGGAGGATCACACACAAAAACACACATTCGCATTCAGCCAGGATAACAGCGAAAGAAGCAACACAACAAAGACAACAACGGCAGGAACAGCTACGAGAAAAACTCACTAACAAGCATCATATGCCAGCTGAAACGTCAACAACAATGCAATACACACACACACAGGCTCACACACAGCTCATTAGAGCCCTGACATGGCAGTGGGTGACGGAGGGGGTAGTGGGTGGTGGTTTAAGGATTTAGCATGCCGGCTTAGCAGGAGCAGCAGCCGGAAATGCAGCAACAGCGGCAGTGGAAGCGCCAAAAGACGCCACAGAAACTGTAACAATCTACAGTAGAGTGGTCCCTAACAAAAAGTGTCCTTAATTATATTTATTTTGTATCATTTTATCAACTCAGAAATAACCTTTGTTTTAATGACAAATTATTCATTTTATTTTGTAGATTTTTTCTTTAATGATTAAACTATTTATTTGTAAAGTTTTTGCCAGTAATGAATTGCTAACTAGTCTAGTTATTTGGCATTAGTTAAAATCAGATCACTAATAAGCCTAAATATACTTGAAAAGGCATTCAAATATATATATTAATAATTATAACTTGGCTCTTTTATTTGGTAACTAAACTAATAGCTAAATATTCTTCCGCTAGCCTATTTCTGTTATATTCAACGAATATAAGGAAAACTCTTTAACCTTATATGTAAAATATTAGAAACAAATTAGATTAATACAGATTTTTTGGAGAGTGTTCACTGTAGTCCTAGCTAGAATAGGACATGTATGTTCTTCTCTTTTGCTGCTGTTGTTTTATTCTACATTCATTTGTTTCCAGCTTGTTACATGTTCTTCTTTTTACCTTATTTTTTTTTTTTGTATTGCTTTTTTTGTTGATGCTCTATAACCAAATAGTTTATTAAAATGTAGTATCTTCAAATAAGTATACGATGACATTTTTAGATTTAAAGAATCTATTTTAACATTAACATGAATATGTATATAAAATTAATTTTTGACAGAATTATTGAAAACTAAAAAGAAAATCTACCACTTACAAAACTTAACTTTTAATTATTCAAAACGTATTAAGATGTTTAATAAGAAATTGTTCAACTATGCATAAATATATAAAGAAAATAACAAAAATTGTGTGCTCAAAAAAAAAACGAGCTTTGGAATAGCTGCTATAAAAATACCTTTGATTTTTCACCTATCATATATAGTTAGAATGACTTCCAACTTAAGATACGTTGATAGAAAATTAAAAAAAAACATCTAACAAATGCCTGGAAAATGTTGAAGGGTATTCAAGCAGTTTAAGGATGAGGCCTGTGAGGTCTTTTCTGTTTGCTGTTCCTGGCATTTTATGACAGTTGCAAAAAGTTGCCTGATGATGTAATGTTTATGTGTCGCTGACACTGCCTCACACTCGCATACATATATACACACTGTCTGTCACTTTTCCACCCCAAACCCCAGCCCATTTTCCGTGAGAGACACCGATGCGATGGCGCCGTCATAATTGCACCTGCAAGGCTAACAGTCGCAGACAGCAGGCGGGGAGGTGAGCGTGGAATTTTCCAGGATCACGAGGAGGCGGAGCTGCTGCTGCAAAAAAGACGCACAAAACAATGACACGACAGAAATATGCCAAGTAGCTGACTCGCCTGCACCCCCGCTTCCCCGAAAATGACAGCGGAAAAGAAGAGCGAAACAGGAGGGGAGAAGTGGGAGACATATGATGCATATCGCAAATGTCGTTTGCTGTCAGTTTCCGGTTGTTGCAGCAGCCATTTTGTGTATGCATGAACACGAATGCGACTGCAACTGCAACTGCAGCAAAAAGAAGGCCAAGGAGTGGGTGAAAAATATGGGAAAATGGGGGAAAAGGCAGTGAGAAAAGCAGTGGGAACATGCAATTGGCAGAGAGGGGCAGGTGGGGTCAGCACGTCAGGACAGGTTGCCCAGAGTTCAAGTGTAAACTAATTTCGCGCTTTGCACTTGGTTAGCCCGACATTGAGTTATGATTTTCGGTTTTCTCCTGGGGTCAACACTCACGGCACGTGAGTCCCGATTAAAGTCATATTTTATGGATACCTTTTAGTCCCTTCTCCAATTTCGGCGACAGACCACGTTTTGACAGCTTCACGCTCGATGGCGGTTGGTCAAAAGGGTAAACTGCCTCATAAGTGCCAGCGAGTGGCGGAAATCAATCAATCAATCAGTCAAGCATCGGTGTTACTTGCAGCTGCAGCTTTTAATTTCATTTTATAAAGTTATATTTTTATTTATTAAAATTAGAAAGTAAAAAGTTGATAGTTTCATAATATTATTAAAAATATTATTAATAATTCGCTTAAAGATGGCCTTCCTGGTAAGTTCGTAGAAGTAGGCTTCAGACATCCACCAAATCCATTTCGTAAATGCAACATTGCAGCATTCCTCCACAATTGATTAGCGATTACCTGCAACTTCGATGGCCATTGACAATTATGGCGCCCTCGGTAGACATTAACTCGAAGTCCCTGCAAACCATGCAGAAGCGCACTGGAGAATAGCTGCTATCCACAAACACAAATGCAAACAATTACGAGGAGGCGAACAAGGACACACTTGATAGGGTTGACATAAGTCACGATGACTGGCCACAATGTTTGGATGATGATTAGGACGAGGCACTTGCAAGCCACTCGAGTTGATTTGTCAGCATGACGAGTAACTTTGTATGCCACCGAAAAAATAACGAACATCGAATGGCCAAAGGTAAATGTAAGTACTGGTTATACCCTTTGATTTAATTTAATTAAGAATTTTTTGTGGATTGCTTAACATATACGTATTAATTGGATTAATGAGATTATACTGATGGTGTCTTTTTTTGCAGAAAACTTTTTCTTAAAAATTAATCACTAATAAAATTTAGAATATATATTAGAAATTAATCACTAATAAAATTTAGAATATGCTCACCTGTTATAAAAATTCTTTTAGCATTAAAGTAAGTTAATATGTATGTTCGACTTGTACATTGTTGTCTTTCTATCTCCCTTAATTAAATATTAAATTTACCTAAGCTCGATGTCCCCTTATTCTATATTCCTTGCCAAGGACTCATCCTAGGACAACCAAAAAGGCCGTCGAGCGTGCGGACTAAAAGCAAACGGCAATTAAATGTCATAAAGTGCCCGCAATGTGCTAAAGTACGGATTGAAATCTCTCCGCTCTGACTTTGAACTTGAGACGCCAGGCAGCTGAGACTACAACCACAAGCCGGGGGTTCAAGCAACCGAGAATGTCTAGACAATTTCTGGAACGGCATTATCCTGCTCAGACAACAAAGTCTTCATTAGCCAGGCGGGGATTTTCAGTGCAGATCGTATGACGTGATATTTATTTCCATTTCATGGCCGAGAGGAACATTAAATTAGCCAAACTCCACGCTGTCTCAGCTGCGTTCTGTCGCACATATGGCATTGGAAATTGAATATGTCAAAAGGAGTCAAATGGTCATGTTGTCCTTTTAATTGCAATGACAGCCAATGTGAATAAGGCCAATTAAATCTAAGTCTGTAGTGGCAGTTTATTCATACATGTTACAAGTTGTTTTTTTATATTCTCGATTAAATATAAAAATATGAACATACAAAATGTAGCAAAGTATATTTTGCAATATTTATTGGCTAAGACTCGAAAAAATGCCAATGAAAGTATATGGAAAAACTATATGAGAAATTGATCAAACATTAAGATTAAATTTAAAAACGAGAACGGAAAAAGGCATCAGTCAATTGAAACTTTAAATAAAAAAAAAAACCATTCTGGTTATTGTTGAAAAACAGAAAACTAATATTTATGGAGGCAATTTCTTTTTTACAAATTGACGCCAATGACATTCTTTGCTTTCTGATTAAACATAACTATATTATTTAACTTTCATAATTCATCCCAACATAAGTCGTAAGAGGCACTATATTCTCTGCTTTATTTTAAGTTCATCAACTTTATTTCTATATTTGAAAAGCCAAAATGGATAAAATACAAAGACTTAAGTCGACACTTTAGCTCTCTCTTTCCTTCCTCGCCGTCAGTGTAGCGAAGGCAACCCATTATGCGTCATTATCCTTGCTGCACACATAGTTACCCTTCTGAATGTCCTCCCACATAGATGTGCAAGAGCTTGTGTGTATGGGTTGGGTCTTTTATGGCCCCAAATAATTGTGCGGTCTTTGGGTTGAGAAAACTTTTTTGTAAGCTGAGCAAGAACCGCTTAGATGGAGTCATTTGAGATCAGAGGCGATTACGGTTATTTGGTGTCTAAATTAGTTTGGATGCTTTGATGGTGGGGATTAAAATGAGCTAGAACGTGTGGGAACGCAAGAACAATCTACTGGTTTTAGCTGACCATCAAAGATTTTAAATCGCACTTTCGGTTTTTAGTCCTTATTTTATAGAAACCGATTAAGGAATGAAAAGAACTATAAGCTCGTGTTATTGCCAATGTTATTGCTGCTAAGTGGTTAGAATGAGTTGACCGGAGCCATAACTTTCTTTCATTAATATTACCACTGTACATATATGAACCATCGAAGTAGCTGATAGAAAAACAAAGACCCACAAAACCCCTTTATGCACACTAGTACCGTAGAAACAATTTTTTTGCCACCGGTAAGAAATAAACCCACGTATTTATTTTTGTGTATTTAAATCATCGCAAAAGTTTTCGAAACGCTTGAAAAAGAAACACAAGGCGGACGATGTTCTTCGTCCAGTTGCCAGTTGCCGGTTTGATTGAAAAGAATAGACAGGAAGCAGGTGCTATGGGCCCAAGCCCTTGTATTTGTATATATACCGGTCGTTTATGATTGTTTTGCACTCTGGTTGATGTGACTGCGAAGTTAGACAGACCGAAATCCGGCCTGTTTCAGGGATCTTCTCTGTGACTGTGACGGACGCATTGCTGCTTGCTGCAGTTCGGTCTTGGCCAGGTCCTTTTCCAGCGACTCCTGCAAGTCCTTGTTGACTGCTGCAATCGCTGATATTCCAGGGGTCTTCGGTCTACTCTCAGATTCCGGCGATGGCGCAGCGGGCACATCCTCATTTTCGGCCACTTGAAAGAGTTCCTGAGCGACTGACGGCGCAATTTCGAAGGCCAGTGTGGAGACACTGACCGGCATAGTTGGTTGTATCCCGGTTAGCTTCTGGTAGCAGGGATGCTTTGGATCGAAACCCGGTTCCGGATCCTCCTTGGGTCCGCTGTCGTCGGAGCCCTGAGATGCGTTTGTGGATCGCTCGTACTGGAAGTACGGGTAGGAGTCATCCGAACCGGGCTCGCACGGCGGACACTCCTCCTCCGGCTCCTGCATCAGGAAGGCGCTGTCCTCGCTCTTCACACTGCTAGTCTCCGAGGCAAACTCTTCGCGGATCAGCCGACGGGCCAATGACACGGTGGTGAACTCATTGTAGTGCAATCTCCTTCGCCTGGCGAAAGACAGGCCACGCACCTGCTCACTCATTGTCTCCGGGTAGTCATAGTCATCCGTGGAATCATCCGAACTGGAAGGATCCTTTATAAAGAACTCTGGCATTATGTTCCTGGCCTCAGCGAGCAGCTTCTCGGTGAGCAACTTATCGGACAAAAGGGTTTTAGGGCGCATGCCATGCATTGTCTGTACCGATGTCGGGTCCAACTCATACGGATCCGTGTGTACGGGATACCCCAGGTTCATAAGGTCGAATGTTACCTTCTTAGTCGACATGATTGGTGTATTAGTGTATACGTGTTTTACAGTCGATCGCTTTAAATTTGTATACAAATATATTACACTTATTACAGTTATTACGTTTTTGAGAAAATATTTTGTTATGTTCACCGGTGTGAGTCTCGCAATACAATGAGAGTTTATATTTCAGCTTTGATGCTGATTCCTCCTTTTGAAGTTTGAGAGTCCAAGCCAACTAGATTTATGGATTGTAAGTGAAATATTTTAAATTAAGTATTATCATAGAATAGTATCATAGAATAGTATTTCCTGTCGCGAGTGGAAAAGATTGCTGGTAAAAAATATGATTTTTTTTAATTTTCCAGTAATAATTTATACATTTTTATTGAATTAAACTCCCATATATACCAAACTAAATGTTGAGAAATATTTGCTATTTTTATTAAGTACACATACCAGACATTGTCCTATCCTAATGCATTTGGCTTAGATCGGCTTAAAAAGGTTCGAATTATACATATAATTTTATTATTCACCACATCGCAAAGGAAAATGCTTTTCTGTCTGTGCCCATGGCTACTAGATTGTTTTTTTCGACGATGGCAAAGGTTCTCCATACATTCCATAATTTGATGTCAGTTTTTTTCGCCACAACGCGGGTTAAGTGTTTAACCTTTGCCGCAACTTGACTCAAAAAATAGAAAAAAAAGAGAAATTTCGACCGTATCTCGGCCAACGAAATTTGTTTGCCAGCCAATTTCGATTGTGTCAAAAGGGAGCGTTATTTATTGGACCGCAGGCGTCATTGTCTAGCCTTCGATGGGAATAAATATGCGGCCGACGTCTCACAAGGATGCATAAATTGTCAAATCGAGATTTCGGCTCTCGAGCAAATTTAATTGGATCCGGATGCTTTCCTTCGGCTATCGCGAAAACCGAAAATTGAGCTCTTGAAACGTGACATTTCCACCGACTTAAGTGGAACCGCAACCGATATATATATGTACACAATTAAACTGTATTTTCGGCATCTGGCTTTGGGATAGAAGTGTCTTTGTTGGACACCATTTGACCCACATTCGACGGAAGAATTTCGCCAACGCAAGGCAGCATTGAAATAAAATGTTTATTTGGCATTTTATGCCAAGAGAGAGCGCTAAAATTATTTACGCAGCATCAGGCGTGTCATTTGCATGTGCCACGCCTCACAGACCTCAGCCCGCTGCCCTCGACTCCAAAAAATCGGAGGCGAGCTGCCAACCATTGGAACCCACAAAAATACGCTAAAAGTATTTACATTTGACTCGGAAAAATTATACATTTCCGTGCAAATAAAAACCAAAGCAAGAGCAGCCCAGTCAGTGGGTGGAAAGGAAGGCGAACGCCGAGGAGCATGGTGGAGATGCTCGGAAATAAAACCAGAATCCAAGCCAGAAACCCGATTAGGTCTTACTGAAGAAAACCCATACGAATCTCGAATTCTCTGGGGAGAAAGGCTATATAGAAAGCCGAAATAAAATGTAAATAAATAAAAATATTTAACCACGTTATAAACTGCAAAAATATTAATGATGAATTGTAATTTATATCTTAATACCAATTTAACAAAGTTAAATTTAAATAACATTGTAAAAAGGTGAAATGCTTGATATATTTACGGTATTAATAGTTATCAGAGAGTTTTTATTATTGAATTTAAAGTCGTACATTTGGCCCCTTAGACTCCCTTCGAAAAGGGAATTGTGGAAGGCGTGGTAGAGAAGCGCGCTGCCAAAGAGGAAAAGCTCCAAATCCGCAAACAAACACTGTGACAGCTACAATGCTGGGAGTGAAAAGTGGGTAGTGTGGGAAAAAGCGGGAAAAGCATCACCCGACTGAATGAAATGTACTCTCTATTGACATTTGATTCGGCGAGTGGAGGCAGGCGGGTATGGGAAATAAAAAAATATATATGTATCTCGATGTGTACAAGTGCAGAACGATCCCGGTTAGCCCCCATTTGAGGGGTAAATGGGCGAAAAGAGGGTAGCCTGGGTGCCTCACTTTGTTGCACAAAGCCTTGCTCAGATTTCGCTGAAGGAAAGCTCCTCGCCTTTCACTCTTCGAGGCTGCCGTTTTCGTTTCATTGTTTGTTTGTTTGTTTGTTGGTCGGTTTTCGTTTCGTTCCGTTCCGTTCCGTTCCGTTTTCGCTTTTGTTTGTTTGCCTGCGGATTGCGTTTCCTGTTACAAGAATCCTCCTACCTCCACCCAAAAAAACATCTCGAGTCCCCCATCCTTTTGCCTTTCCCTGTCCTGTCGTCTTGACGCATAAATTTGCCTTAATTTGTTGCAAAATAATTTCATTCATTTACGTGCTGCCATTTATATGGGCCTCCGCTCTCGCTGATAACTTATTTAAGCGCTTTTCCCCAGCGAAGAGGGAAAAACAAAATTTGAACAAAATAAATTATCAAACTGTCACATTGACGTATCGCCCGGCCAAGTGAGACAGTCCGGGAAAACCAAGGGGGAAAAGGCGAGCCAATCTCTTGGCCATAATCTAGAGCATCATGTTGCTCGTTTAAAGGATGTCAAAGGTTGGCCATATATCAGCAAAAGGCATCAAACGCAGTCGAGTCGAGTCGAGGCATCGGCTTCAGCCCGTTAACAATTTCATGTAACAAATTCTTTGTGTCTTCTGCCGGACATGGATACATGGTCAGGACCGGCTACCACTGGTGTGGGCGGGAAATGCACTCGAAAACAATTTTGGCATATAATTAATGAAGCTTTAGTATTAAGAATATTTGCGAAGGGAATTTTTTTAAAATCGGAAATCTTAAGAATAAGCTTTCGGTTTGATTTGAATTATTTTTGAAGCCAAATTTTTATTTAAAATATTTTGGTGCTTTTCTTTTTTATGGTTTCTTATAAAGAATTCTGTTCTTATTCTATGTAAATAAAATATAACATTTTCCTTAGACCTGTATTAAATATAAGTTTATTAATTAACTTAAGAAACCGTATCTCGTAAAATAAATCTGGTACCCATTTTTCCAAAGTGTGGTCATTCGAGCTGTTTCAGATTTCCAATAAATATGCCTAGGGTGGTCGTGGTTCGGCTCCTGATCCTGATATGGCTGCCGGTCCTGGTCGTGTTCAGTCCTGGACATGAACCCTGCGCACTTCCTGCTGTCCGCCACCCACTGTCGCTTATTTGACATCCTGACAGTTTCGACAGTTTGCCTCTGGTTCCTCGCTCCACGCTGCTCGCTCCTCGGTCCACAACAAAGTGCGTAGGGACACAGGACGCTGGTCTGTCGGAGCTTTGTTTATTTATATGGTTTTGGTTTTGCTCAGTATGTTGGATGTGTGGATGTTACCTTGTGCCCGCCGCTGCGCTGTGGCTGCCGTAAACGTTGCTTTGTTGCCTAGTGCGGGAAAAGGGGGAAGCCCCCCAGAAAAATATCCAACGCAAGCGGGTTCAAGGTGTAGCCCAGCGTGTGACAAGGCTTCGATGCTAACCCAGCTCTCTCGGCGCCGCGGCGTGTGTGTATTTATGAACGCCACTGTTAGCCACTAACAAGCGGCGAAAATCTGTCGCCAACAATGGCGGCAATTGGTATTGGGGCCCGGAGGAAGATGTCAATCTGGCGGTGGTTTCAGATATGGACCTTTGATGTGGGTAAAATGCATTGGGAAAGAAGAAAACCAAATCTCAAAGGGTTAACATATCCTTTTACTGTTTGTTTTAGTTTAGCGTTAAGCAGTAATTTGTTGATGGAATCTGTTTAAACATCTCATCTGCCATCGAATTGGGGTTTATAGTTTTTAAATATATAATTTCACTGGAACCCTTTACAAAATAAAATGAAATTTAACCTAAATTTCTTGTGTAATTTCTAAGCACTTTTTCCAGGAACAAATACAAACACGAAATGTAAAATTCAAAGGTTGTCAAGGATATTTTGTTTACACTCTCCAATTCACCTGAATTTATGTTGATATTTTATGGAAGTCCTATTGCCGCTTATTCGGATCACACGTTTTGAAGGATGAAGCTTTTGAAATCCGATAACTCAATGCGCAGCTCGAATTCCAAGTTAGATTGAGCTATGGATTCCGATTCGAATCCGAATCCGACCCACTGGCACACATATTTTCAGTTTTAGTTTGCAATTATGCGGCAGATGTGACCCGGACGGACATGGTTCGTCTCTTGCTCCGTCCGGGCCTTGTTGATTTTGTCGATTTCGCTGCAGGCCAACGGATGCCATGGACAACACACAAGACGAGCGAACGAACGGATGGACAGCAGGTTGTTTGCTTCATTGGCTGCCACAAAATACCAACAAGCATTTTGTTTATTTTCTCAACAACACAGAGAGCCATTACGGGGGACCGAGTGATGTATCTGGCTTTTTTAAGTGCATGTTGTTTTAGCGTTTGTGACATGCAATGCAACTGCCGGGTCGGAAATCGAACAGAATCGAACCGAACCGAACCGAACCGAATGAAATTTATGCAGCTCCACTGGCTGGATCCATTGTTTAACCACTGAAGTGTTTGGTCCTGTCCCGTCCATCCCTCCTCCGGCTGAAGTGCACTCTCCGAAGCAAACGGAATTGGTTAAGTGAAAAACTTGCCAGCCCATGACATATTTGTATTTGCTTTTTGATTATCCGATTGGCTTTTCATTTTCATTTACATTGAATTAATTTTCCAAGTAACTAGGGGGAAACGATGCAAATAAATACTCAACATAAGAGGCACTCGCTTACTGTCATTAGTATGGTTTCTGTAGAATGTTTGCAGTCTTAGTTTTAAACTAATATAAAATAATTGTGTAAGATGTCAGCCATCAGTTAACTTCTCTTGCCAAATATATAATTTAAGCTTAAAATCATTGCCAGATTTCAATTAGGTTACATTTTGTTATGAGCGATAGCACATATTCTTTATACAATAATATATTTCCAATACAGAATTCTGAAAAATAAAGAAGGCAACAAGCCAAGACACACATCTCTATAACATTTAATCCCCAAGGCAAACTTCTTGTTTTGAGGGAATCGAATGCAGATGACATTCTCCGTGCACTTTTACCGGTTGGGCATCCTGTCCCCTTATGATAAATGCAAAGTTGGTGGCAAATTTATGCAGTTGTGACTTTGCATAGTTGCAGCGAGTTCGGGGCTCTGGCTATGGTTCTGCTTCTGTTTCTGGTGCTGGCACTGGTCTCCGATCAATGCCAGGGCCATTGGCCATGTCAACTAGCGGGGGAACGATGCCAGTTCGAGTACGGCTGGGTGGCAGATACCAGAAACCCGATACCGGCCTCGAGATACGGTTATGGATATGGATATGGAGTGGCTACGGCCATGACTGCAATTTAAATATTGCATGTGCTTCGATAGGAGAAGCCGTGACCAGAACGAGGAACGACGACCAGGAGCAGGGACCGACCCCAGCCAGCATTGATGTGGACATGCATGCACTTTGGAAAATATCGGAAAACGTTGCTAGGAAGGCAACTTAAAGGGCTTCTTAAAGTAAGTTTTTTATTCAGACGGTTTTGTATAATCTTAATTGTATGTATGTGATCTTTATACTGTCTTAGTCTTAAATAAGATTCCAAATAAAATCAGGCTCTGATTGGATAACATCAAAATATATAATTATATTACCTGAAATTTTTATTTTATTGAAACCATATCCTTACCTTTATTGTGCCCTGTGTAAAGTCCCATATGCGAGTGCCGCCGACACATATTAAGCATAAAATTGTGTGCCAAACAAAGTAACGATAAATTGGACCATGTAAAAGTAAGCAGAGCCTGCAGATGGAGCCGGAGCTGGAGCTGGAGAATGAGAAGGCGATGGCGCTGGTGATGGCGATGCAGATGGAGCGGGCAATCCCATTCGGAAAAGAGGGGCGTATTTGGCAGGAAGCGTCGCATTATAATTTATGCACATGCAAGCCACGGAGTCTGGCCGGGGTCGTCTGGTCGGTTTTCTGGTGAGGTTTTTGGTGAGGTTTCGCTGTGGTTCCGGGTCCGGGTCCGGGTCCGCCACTTAATCCGCGTTTAATAACACGAAGCCGGAGTTGCCCAGCCCCTGATCCCCATAGCCGATACGAATGTCGGAGGGGTTTCGCAGGAAACACCCCGTGCAGAAGCTCCGTGTCGATAAAAATTGCTTAAAGAGCCTTATGTGTAGATCCGGGCAGTGCACATTTTTGGGGCCACCACTTTAATATTATTTATACATATTTAAAGTATTGAGTTGCATGGAGTAAATTAATATTCTACAGGAGCTAAGCCGTAATTCTTAAAGAAGCCTCATAGGTTATGGCTTCGTTGATTATTGATTACTAACTTTAAATAATGCCAAACTTTTATCATTTAGCTTTAAATAAATATGTTCTTACTTTGGGCGATCAATAAACTTCTAGAATGAAGAAACAAAAATAGGCATCTTATTTCAAAGATTTTTCATTAACAATTAATCTTAAAATAATATTTCAAGTAATATAAATTTCTTTATTAGTATAACAATCCAATTTGCCTCAATAGAGACGTTAATCGGTCTTTAGGACTGACCAACCAATCAGTGGCTATTGCCACCTCTTAACCCCATAAAATGTGGCGAAATCTTTTGAAAATCTTTAACGCTCCAATGGCCCAAGCCGACCAGGGAATTAATTCGCTGCTGCTGGGGCTGGGTATATTTTTCTTTTTTGGCTCGGCATCGTGTGTTATGCATGCCTACCCCAAGGGGTCAAGGGGTGAAAATGTTTAACCAAAGGCATTTTTATCAGCCGAGGTCTTAACACGCATACACAAATATGCCAGACTCACACACACGGATGCACTGAGAGACATAAACAAGCCAAGGCTTCGCTGTGCGCGTGTGGCGGCGTGCGGGGTACATTCGGGGCCGGGGCACCGTCTGCGGGTTAAAAGCGAAACCTTATCGAAAACGTTTAAACGCACGCAAATTCCACGTGGGCAAGATAAAACATGCATAAGCCAGGTGGGGGCAGGTGTGCTGCCAGATAGGGCGTGGCAGGGGGTAGGTCTTTTTTTTCTACTAGGGGCTGTAGGCCTTTTGTCTGCGTCTGTGTGTGTGTGTGTGAGAAATATGCCAATGTTAAATATTTGTCGCATGCTCTTGCTGCTTTTGTACGGCGTCTCTGGTTTTGGCACCCCTCAGATAAACCGTTAACTACACACATACGCACAACACTCTCACCTGGATACGGGGAGACCCTCACACGGATACTCACGCACACACACTGGTGCCCTGGTATGTGTAATCTTTTGCGTGCTTTACGCATTACGCTCGACGCAGGACAACGTTGCAGGACACTTTGAATTATTCATTTACACGTCGCCGTCCTCAGATCCCCGACTGTTTTTAGTACCGTGTAGTTTTTAATAGAAACGAAAATACGTCGTAAATAATTAAAGTTCACTAAATAATGCAATTTATTATAATATTTAATGAATTAAACATTTAAAAGAAGCATACTTCACCACTATTAAATGGAGCCTTGCTTGTAACTTATTTTTCAACCGGAAAACACTTTGTAAGACAAATCCTTTTTTAAATGTGATGCAAATTATAATTTTAAACAAATTAATCAATTAGTATTTGTAACAAAATCAAATTAGAGGGTATTCTTGAATAGTAACATTCGGGTAAATTATTTGTCCATGTTTTATATGCGCAATCCAAGGGACAGTTGACCCAATAGGGAAAGCCTGCGGGGAATGAGTGTGCCAGGTGAGTGGCGGATGGGGATTTGGGGAGGGTAGTGCTGGGAGGCGATGGGAGGATAGGTAAGGACGCCGCCTCCCAATAGGCGTGTTTGTAGCAACAACTGTATTTATTTTTATCGCTGATAAAGCGCATAATTTATGGCTGCTTTACAAAATTTAAATGCCCACGAGAATGTCCAATGGGAGACAAAGAGCGCCAAAGAATTTCTCCCCCAACTCTCTTAAAGTCCTGCGTATCCTGCGTGTGTTTCTGTTCTGGTCACTTCATCTCCTCGCACGCAATTCGGGCAATTTCAAATATTTTTAGCAGATTGAGCTTAGAGCGATAGCAATTTAATATGCAGACAATTAATTGTTAATTTTCATAATTAAGTGACTTTTTGTTGCGAGAGGTATTTGGCGTTGTGAATTAATTAAATGAACATGGACAGAAGGAAAAAAAGTTAAAATTTAATAAAATGCACAGTCCTTGCAAGCTAATAAAAAGTGACCTAATTAAAATTACACAGTAAAGTGAGCTTTGGTAAAATAAACTTTAGAATACGAAAAAAGAAAAAAAATGAGGGTTAAAATATCAGTACTTTATTATCCTATACAAAGATATCTTCTTGAATTTATTTAAAAGATATCTTTTTCATTTAATACTTATTTAAAAATCCCCTCAAATCACATGGCCTATGAATTAGTCTTGTCAATAACAAATTAAAATTCAAACCACTGCGAAGCTTTTATAAACGAATTATTTGCTTGGAATTTTACGGCCGTTGTAAAACATGTAAATATTGTTCAATATTTAAGCGAGGCCAACTATTTCAATTGAAAACTTGTTGAACTTGCTTTGAACCAGAGTGGGCGGTGACCATAACTTCGGGCGAGGGCGTGGTCATTCAAAATCAATTACACACGCCCCGGAGGTCAGAACGCAGTGATTTAATTTATAGCCAACACGGCCAACTATGTGTGTTTTTCCCCATCCCTCTGTCTCTCCCTCCCTCACCGTCGCTTGGTTGTACTAAATAATTGTAGTTTAATGGCTGATTAGAATGTAAAGGCAAAAAGTGTGGCCTACCTTTTGGGGCAGCTCTCTAATAAATGTTTTCTCTTTGTGTGTGTTTTGTAAAGGCGAAGAGGAGGGATAGAGGGCGGGAAAGCGAGAACGAGAGGGAGAAAAAATGCAAATAAAATACGATGCAATGTGATGAATGTTCATGTGTAAAATATGTGGCGTTAAATTGTTGTCGAGGTTGAACAAAAGCCAAGTAAATAAAAATTAGCATATGGAAGAGGTGGAACAGTGCCCTTAACAGGATGAGAGATATCCTGTTTTATATTTGAAAAAATCTACCAGCTATAAAGGAATAAGATTAAATTTACCTTACTTTACTTAATCAGCGATAAATCTTAATGCTTGCATGTAAGGTTATCATCAAAAAAATTAGTCATAAAAAGGATTATATTTCAGAAGACGTATGGGAAAATCAAAAAGATCACATGCTTTTTTAGCCTTTAACTATTAAACTAGTAATCTGTCGTTAAAATCTGTTGTTAAAAATAATACTTCACTAATCCCCACTTTAAAAACCTCTATAAAGAGTTTGGCGCGTATTTTAGCTGACTTATACTACCCCATTCAAGGGTAGAATCTAAAGCAAAGCGGGGAGGTATTCCAGCATATTTTTCTTTTGGGTTAAAGGGGGCAGAAGGAATAGCTACCAAGGAAAAAGGAACAAGAAATGGCACAAGGCAAATTTATGACTATCAAGCCAAAAGTATATGGCATTTGTTTGCTATTTTTGTGGCTTCTCCCAGAGTTATGTCACCGAAATAGCGCTAAAATATGCAAAGGCAAATCGCACAAAAATGTCAGGCTCCGCTTTCGCGATTCCTTCATTCCACGGACCCCGCTATCAAAATAGATGAATCAAATTAAGGGGGAAAAAATAAAAATAAAAAATGCAGCGAGCTGGGCTTAATTGAAAAGCAGACAGAAGGGAGGAAAAGTGTCGGGTACTTGGACGCAAGGCAATCAACCTAATTTGTCGTATGCAATGCGTCGAAACCTGTGTCGTGTCGTCCGGGTCTGCCGTGTCTGCAGTTCATTCCCTCCGCCAGTCCGTCAGTCCGTCAGTTGGTCAATATTTATAATGATAGCTAATCTGCAGAGAGCCAGCCACGTTTCCTGCCATAGGCCGAGGTCACCAAAGTGCCCTGAACTTTTGTCTGCGCTCTGTTTGCCCGCCGTCGGACCGTCGACGTCGGGGGGAAGCGCTTTAAAATGATGGCGGAAAATAAATTGAAAGTACTTGTCCATTGTTTGATTAATGTGTCAATAATGGCAAACGGACCGCGACTCGGAATGCTTCAGATAAAGAAGTGAGGAAAAACTCCACTTGAATTGAATGTCGGGCAAAGTGCTTCGGCAGATTAAATCGTCTTTTGGTGTTTCCGCAAACTTTAAACTTGGAAAAGTTGTTCAGATTTACATTTTACGCTTAGCAGCTAAGCTATAACTTTAAAAAGTTACTTAACTCTGAAGTCAGGCTGTCATAAATGCATAAATATGAGCATAAAACCAAAATTTTATACATCTAATTATTATTCATTGATTGCACCTTTGTTACATTTATTTTTCGACTTGAATAATTTTTAAGAAACCCACCCATTCTGCAATAAATAAAATTCTTAATTCGTCTGAAACTTCCCGTACCAACTGGATGCCTGGGCCCTGTCAAAGATTTACCCTTTCGATAAAAACTTGAAGTCCTTTGCCGTAAAACTCTGCTAAGATCCCAAGTTGCAACTTTCCTACTGCCTTAACTGACAATTTCAACTAATTTGCTCCACTGACGCCCAATAAATCTCCGTGCCCAAATCAACTTGGCCACGCCCCGGCTCTCCCCGTAAGTCCACACCCCCTGCATTGCCTTAAACTCATTTACACAAACGGCGGGAAAGGACGAGGAAGGACGAGAAAGGGGCAACTACAATGGCAGCGCCGACATCGTCACTGCAAAGAAACGTAATTTTATGTAATTGAAACCATTTTCGTGTTAATTAAACTCTTTTTTTGCCCCCGAAGAATGCTTCACATTGGTCTGCTTTGCTCCTCCGCTGCTTCTGAGTCTGATGAAGGTCCTGGCTGGTCCTTGGCTTAAAGCATTTTACACTTGCCATTAACGTGGCTCTGCGTCCAAAGTGACAGCCGCAATGAAAACAAAGACGCGGACTTTGAATTCTGAATTGGAAGAAGACCAGCACTTTGAAAAATGTTGAGGAACTTGCATAAAATATAAAGGAAACGTAAAGTGGCTATTTATTTTTATTTTATATTTCTTAAATAAAACCTATATTTATTTTTGCAAATTAAAGTTTGCTAAAATAAAATTTAATATGCTTAAAATTGATTTATTCTATAAGTGCAAAATGAAGTTTTTAAATAATTTTTCTGAGTACTAACAGCAGCACAAGTCATCGCCCCGTGGTTGTCCATCGTTTGAGTTGGGTTCCTAAAGATTCCGCATGGGACTGCCTCGCAGTCATTAAGTTGGATTTCTTTTTGAGCTTCTTTCGCTGTCTCAGTTTTGAAGGGTTTTCGAACGAGACGAGGTTGAGGTTGTAAATGCGTATTTTGAATAATAAAGACTTTGCTTTTGGCGGCCGTTTCTGCATAAGTTTTGATTTCAGATTTTGTATAAAGGAATATATCTAGATCTTAAGACTGTAGTTTATTTCCTAATTAATTATCAGAGTTTTATTTGTATTAATACAAGTGAGAATAAGTGTTATTTTTGTCATTATATTTTGCATTTGAGTCAATAAACACACAATGACTTCCTGAAATAATCCATTCAAATCAGGATCATCATTATCTGCTATTTTTGGAAATATCCATGAACCTGTCACACCCATCAGCAGACTCATTTAAATTGACACAACCAAACACGACCAAAAATCTTTTTAATTAAATTTGCTTTTATATTTTACTTTTTTTGACTTGAAAAATGTTTGCCGTTCATTTGAGCGTATGCAAATAATGTCATAAATAAAATGGTTGTACGCCATGACCTTTTCGGCATTATACCTGATACTCATACCCTGTTTAATAATTACTACGGGTTGATATTGTGCATAGAAAGTACGTATTATAAGCTGAATATTATTAATTTAAATAATCGGTATTGATTTAGTTTTAAACTGATACAAAAAAATCAATACTTATTTCTAAATTAGTCAACTTTATAGTAACCATTGTTTATTTTAATTAAGAAATTGGTTTGCCTCGAAAATAAGTTAAAACAATTTATTTTAAAAATTTATTTACCAAAGTACATTTTACACTAAACATTTTTTAATTTAATTTTTAATTTAATTTTATAAATATCGATATAAACGCATGGACTCATTGTATTTGAAACATTTTCTATTTTACTTGTTGGTGCAGGGTATGTTTTGTGTCCCTTTAGTTTTAATTGGTTGCCTCCTTTTTTTCGGCACTGTTGCTCTGTGGTTTGTGTCATTCATTTGGCTTTTGTTCCACTTGGCAGCCACCCGACCCCCTCGTCCTTTCGCCCCCCTCTTTCACCCGCTGTCGCTGCCATTGTGCCGAGCCTCATTTATTTTACTTACACGCATGCGATGGCAATGGCGATGGCGATGCCGCCAACGTCGCGTCATTTATGACACCTTGACAGAAAAATGAGCACACCCACTGGGAAGGTGGGTGCCAGAGGGGCTACGGAGGGGGGAGGTGGCTGCATAGGGGTGGATAGGGGTGCCAGGTGAGGTCGGTCTACGTGGGTGTCTGGGGTGCGGTTGTTGCCAAACGCACATTCATAATTTCATTTTCCACCGAGACGACGGCACTTGCTTTGCCCGCGTACCCCAGAGCACTCTCTCTCTCGCTTCTTAACTTCCCATCTCTTTCGGGCATTATACCCTGAAAAATAAAGTAACTTGGATTTTACGATATTTCTGAAAAAAAAAGAATTCAACAACCGTCAATATATTGCAAATTACATTTAGTGTATTTCAAGAAAAATAAGGTATGAAAATAAAAATCTAGTAAATAACGTGTGTTAAATAATTACTTTTTAAAAAAGCTTGAATATCTTACATAATTTTTGTAATTTTCTAGAAATTATAAGTCGCTACGCCTTTTTTAAGTGTTACATAATTTGTATTCTTAGATCTTGATCTATTTCGTAAATCAGTTTAATATAATTAAATTTTATTTTATAGAAATATTTTCTTATTTTTTATTAATCTCTGAACATAATTTATTTAATATTAATAATTTCTTAGAGTAGCAAACCCTTCAGATTCGTTCATTTTTTCACTGGCCTTCTTGCTCCTCTCCTTCACTTTTCGCGGCTCCGCCGTGTCTCTTTGTGTCCCCTTATTATGCGTCTGAAATTGAAAAACTTTGTTTGCCGGCACGCTGGGGTTAACAAATAGGCTGCCTTGGCTTGGCCTTCCCAGTGCCCTGGCCCCCCCCTTTCCATTTCCTCATCCGCTTGTGGCAACACCCAGGAGTGCGTCACATAATTTGATGCCTTTTATGGCTTTTAATTTGTTGCCGTCGCTTCTGTGTCAGTTGCCTTGTGCCCTTCCTCTTGCCTGTCTTTTTTTTATTATTATTATTTGAATCTGCCAGTTGTCAGGGCTGTTCTTTATGATTTCTCTCGGCTAATGAGAGCGACGAAAAGCGGAAGAATTACTTGACTAAGGAAAGTGAAAATAGCAACAAGTGGATGACTGACTCGTCCGCTGATCAAAATGGCCATTCCCAGCTCTATTTCTTTATCCTGTCTCCAAAAAAAGAAACCTTGGTTAAAGTGACCCATCAAACCAGTAGAAAATAGTCAGGTTGCCGTGGGTTAATGGTTGTTGTATCTGGAAAAAAGTGGGTGTGTTCCTATCGCGTGATCTCGTTGCTTTGATTGCCTGCTCTAGTAACGAAAATTGATTTTGCTTGTTTATTGCAAAATATTGTCTGTTTTGGTTTCCCCCAGCGTCATCTCACGTTCGCTTAAATTCGCGTTTTGTTCGTGTTGACAACGGCATTGGGTTCCCTTTACGTTGCGGTCTCTGGGAAATCGATTGTTTTTGTGGGTACCCCGAAGTGCAATGCGTTTTCCAGCTACAAAATATGTAATTTAAACTTGGAGCGCTTTAAAGAGAACACCTTGAAGATAAGGCATCGAAAATCAAATATATTTTATACTAATTGATATATTTCAAATACTGCACAGCAAATTAAAGCAGGAACCGGCATTCTGGCTAACAATACTGGCAACATTAAATATTATTCTAAAGTAATTAAATAATCCGAAGGATAACAACTGAAATATTCAGCATGCAGCCTCTGCACAGAACACGGATGAGGGCTGCCACTCCAACGAAACCGTCTGCTAACAAGTTTCTCAATATTTGCATATTCTTATGCTATCTCTGTCTGCATATATCCGAACATCCTGATGCGTCGCCTTACTTCTAGCCATACATCAGCTATGGAGCACATTTATAAATTATGCAGCCTGCACTAAAAAGTAACAACACAATTCTGACTCTGCCTTTTGTTGCTGGCATGAAGAGCCTTTTGTTTATACTTTTAATAAACAACCTACGGATAGAGGGGAAGTGCATACTTCCCAGCTTATGTGCAATATATGCATTATGGAAGTCTTCCTGTTGCACCTGTAGACACTACAAAAATAGTGCCATATTTTATATGATTTTTACAAAATTTGTTTTGTTTTTTAATTAAATGTAGCTAATTAAAGTTCATCATGTGTTTATTTAATGATTTCGATAGATACTTGACTGTAATAAACTATTTAATTTTGCAATAAGTATTCCCTTAAATAATGCTAATATACCTTTTAAAGTTTTCTCCGTTTTGGTTGCTTGAATTAAGGTTTCGTAAACAAATTCTAATTAATCAGACTCATTAATTTTTCCCCCTGCAGTTTTGCATTTTCAGCTATGCTATTTGCCGTTTGCTTTTTGTTAAATTGCTTCTTTGTGTTCACGTGCAAATTTCGACGGTTTTTACCTTTAGCTCTTTAGTTCTTTTTATATGTTCCTCCACCGTTTTATTTCAGTTTTTTTTGTTTGTTTTGCATTTTTTCAGTGGCGTTTTTGTTGGCCAACCTTTTGTGCCATGTGCGGCTGCTTTATTCAGTGCATTTTGTTTGCATATCAAAATGCGTGAAATGTGTGCAGGAGCGATGGTAAAGGTATATGGGGTGGTTAACTATATGAGAGGAATAGTTTTGGACGGAATAAGTACGTCGGGGCTTTGTTCCCGTTCTGGGCCAACTTATTAGCGACGTTTCGGCCCCGGCATTTTCCCATGCATAAAAATGTAAGCTCTGCCAGGGCCAGCGAAATTTATGTGCGTATAAATATGTATACACGTGAGTGAGGGGGAAAAATAAGCCAAATTTTTACAACCGCATTTCTTTTGGTGGCACTACTTCCATTGCCGAGGCTACAAATATTTCAGGCATTTTTTGGCTTAGCAAAAACCACAAATTAACTTGCTCAAACAGAGAAACTGCGAATATAAAAACTTGTCGGATACTTAGCACAGAAACGGAGTCTTGGGTCTCGAACAAAAAATACCCTATATGCAAGTTGGCTCAAGACTTAACAACCGGAATAAAAAATCCAACAATTAGGTTTATTCCTTAAAATCTGATTTTCATTTAAAGCTTACCAACACAGCCATGAATGTGATTTGTGACAACTGCTAATACCTTTACTTACCCTTCCCCGGATAAACCCATGTAATTCCTCAAACCTTTTAGCATAACTCATTAAACTCCCTTTCATGTTCACGGATGTGCTTCGGTCAGTTTGGAACATCACAATCCTGATCGTTGTCCTGACAACGCTGATCCCTGAAAAGGACCCAAAACAAAGCGGGAGCCCAGTGGCCGGAATGGCAACTATTGTGGTGACATTTGCCGGGGCCAAAAACACTTTGCTCTACATCACACAAAATGCCAATGGTTATGCTAATGCCAAGGTGGAATATCCAGCAGGAGCATCATCAGATTCAGGACCCGCGCTCAGGACCACGAGCTGGAGCCAGAGCGGGTGCTGGAGCCAGAGCAGCCGCAGCCAGGCAACTTTTATTTCAACTTTATGCCATTTGGCCACCGTCGGACCTTAAGTGGGGTCTGTCAGCATGTGTGCGGGTCCTAAACCTCCTCGACGGGCCCCCTGGATCCCATCTCCTTTCTCTACACCCTATCTGTGTGTCCACTTAGAGAAATATCCGAGGATTTTTAGTCATCTTACTGTTGGTGATGGCATAAGTGTAACATGCTTATTTACATGTTATCTACTTTTGGATGCAAACAAAAGCAAACAAATATTTAAAAATGTCTAATGAAATCTGAGCTTTAGATATTTGGTTTTAAGGTAATTGGTTTTTTAAAGGGTCATTAATATTTTATTTGGTTCTAAAATAATAATTTAATCTATGGTTAATGGAAGCTTTCATATTTATAAAACTTTAACAACCGCCAGCGCGTTGAGATAATATTTTTAATTTAAGGGGAAAACTTTCCAAATATTTCCCAAAGTGTCCATTTGAGAGGATTATGCGGCATAAGGTGGACAGACGAGGACGGAGAAAGAACAGGAAAATGACAGGACAGGAAAGTCAGCAGGGAAGGACTGGGGCAGGATCAAGCGGTCAGCGGGTAGTTCCTGTTAAATTCAGGTGTGTTCCCTCCCCGCTCTCCCACCTTTGCACCAACTGCATGAGCTCATGTCGATGTGTGTGCCTCGCCGTGTGTTTGTCCGAGC
This sequence comes from Drosophila triauraria, assembly GCA_014170255.2. Classification (NCBI taxonomy): domain Eukaryota; kingdom Metazoa; phylum Arthropoda; class Insecta; order Diptera; family Drosophilidae; genus Drosophila; species Drosophila triauraria. Next base: position 8,668,614 of record CM024334.1, on the reverse strand, counting down.
TAATACCTTTTTATGACCGTCATATGTTAATGCGGCTTCATTAACATTTTAATGTCGCCGGTCCCAATAAAATAACACCAAAACAGAAAAAAATTCAAGAAGAGCAGAGCGAACTCAGAAGCGACGCTAATTAAAAAATTTAATTTAACAAAAGTAAATAAAGAGGGAATGGAGAAACGTGAAATTCAAATAACATAATTTGATATAAAATCCTGGGTCGACATTAGCATTTTCCTTAGATAAAGAAAATTAAAATAATTACAAGGAGAAGAAAATCTAAATAAGTCTTTTCAATTGCTACTTTAGTAAGTTAAGAAATATTAAGATATCCAGATACTTGAACAAATAGTTAATATGTTGTTAAATTTGATGTTAAATTTATAACCTATTAAAGGGAGAAATATAATGCTAAGCTTGTGATCACAATTGAAAGATGATCATCATTAACAAATTCACCGCTGACGTTTGCTGGAATTTCTTGTTCTTTATTTATTTAAACCAGCGTTAAACTTACTACAAAATTTTCAGACATTTACCGAAGCAAAAAAGGTGGCAAAAATTGTTTGGCCGAATGCAAAGTTGAGAAAGGTAAAGCAGAATCAAGGAAGAAACCCGTACTTCCCACTCAAAAATCCACGAGCGCGTAAAGAGTTTGACGAAAAAGTAATTTTAAGCATCGTTTAATTTTCATTTTGTGTAACTTTTTGCCGACCCCGTTCAATGTAGACCCCGCCCCTCTCATTATCCTCCTTTGCCGAAGTGTTTTTTCCATAAACCTTTTTGCTGGACGCTGTCCAATGGACATTTGAGCAGAAAAATTTGCTCACTTTTTTAACAAAGTTAATTTTTATACTCCGCTCTCTGATTTTACGCAGTGTTTTCCTCTCCCTGTTCTTGGGTTTCTTGGTTTTTTATGGAGTTTGCGGCAATCAAACAGCAGAAATTGTTTAACAAGTATCAAGGGTTTTGTTTTCGTTGCTCCACAATTTTTTTTTTTTTTGACCCCGTCGAAATGGCAAAGGCAAGGTCAAGTGACCCGTTTGACTGAGCAAGCGGAAGGAATTTGTGTAGGTGGTGGGTTAAAACGGTTAAATTAAGATGGATATTTGTAGATAAAGTTGGATTGGGCCCCCTTACTCTTTTTCATATAGTATAAAATAGAGAAATATTTATATTTACTTATGTTCTTACTTTTGTGTAATATTTTTACTAATCTCAAATAATGCGAAATGGGAAAAATAAATATTCTATAATTCAATATATAAGCCTTTAATAAATCCATATTTTCATAAAAGGAATAGGTGCCTTCTCCGTTTATCCATTTCAAGCATTGTGGCTAACACGAGCTGACATCCATTTCGGAAGATGCTTACCCTTTTTCTCCGTGGCTTTTTGGCCTACCTTTCTGCATATATGTATGTGGTAGGGAATAGGGTCGGGAAAAAATGGACGATGAGAGGGGACCGGGCCACGTGTCCTTGCACTTGCACTGATCAAGTCTGGTCCACCTTTGCCTCAATCTCGGTTGCCGTTTGGACAGCAGCAAACTGCGTGGAGGGCGGGCAGAGCCTGAGTGCCGAGCAAATGCAATTTGCATATGCATGAAGCTCTGTGGCCGACATTTTTGCAAGTGTAAAGTGTAAGAGGTGCAAATGACAGTGACCAGGGGGTTAAGGTGCAAGAAGGACGTCCCCAGCAATGATTGTGCAACAACGGCAAGTCAAGAAAGAGACCAAGAATACAAGGTGCAGTGCGGTTGCTTAAAGTGCACCCAATTCTTAAAGTTTCGTTAGAATTTAGTTCTATTTAAGTATTTTCTTATAAATCATAAAAAATTATGTGTATTAATTATCCATTTCAATCCAGGTATGCCAAATTTTCACTTACTTAACTAGTAAAATAGATAATAAACATTTAAGAGTGATTTTTCCCCAAGTGCATCATCCTTGCTCCGGCTCCAGCCTGTTTTATGTTTCTGCTGACTAACTGTGCCACGCCCCCAACCGTTTTTAATTAGTCATTTGCCTTGAATCTATATGCAAAACCGGCACCTGTTTCTGTTTCTTCAGTAATTTCCCTGCGCTGCCACAGTCACTGCCATTTGTATTCGTATTTGTGCGAGCGGTTGTTCGGTGTTGGGTGTTCGGTGTACTCCCATTTGTGTTATTGTTTTTAATTTGAGAATTCTCGAGAAGTTGTAAATTCATTACTTATTCACTTGACGGGAAAAAGAATCAGGGGAGAAGCTAGCGGAGGAAGAGCTGAGCGCAAAAATAAATTAAAAATGTAAATTAAATTAGTAACTTCAGTGCGTCTGTCAAGAGCTTGGCTGATTTATTTGGCAGGCCAGCCAAATGGCCAGTCAGCCTCCGTACCCGTACCCGTACCCGCACTCAAGTCCCTCCCCGGCATAATTAAGGAATTTGAGGACTTTTCTTCGACTCTCACGCTTAACTTGACCTTCAGCAAAGTTGTCCGTGGCAAAGTGTGGAAAATCTTTTGCTTCGAAAGTCTAAAAAGTATTCGCACACATGCCGGACAAACTTTATTGCATAAATTTTTAAATGCCAGCGAGGCAGCGGCGGTGGAGCTGAGCGGGTGAGATATAAATGTCACTGAAAATATTGCAAGACTTTGCCATTCGTTGGCTGCCATTCCCCCGCTCTGCCCACTCCTCCCCTCCGGCCACACACTCGTATATCTTAACCCTCTGCAGCCCCCCGGGATGGCATTGTCCCGCTGCGAAATGCTCGGTGGCTGCAATCAGCCAGCCAAACTTGGATGCTCTGGCGCCTGGCGTCAAGATAAATGCACAAGTTCATTTTCAGTTTTAGTCAAAATACCCTGCCGAATTTAGGCGATCTTAAGGGGTGTCTTGGGAAACATGAATCTTGCAAATATTAAATTATTATTCAAGAATAAAAAATGATTTCAAAGCTAGAGACGAAGAGGTAAGCAAACAATTTTGTCAACTTTAAGGTTTTTTTCCTGGAAGTGTAGATCCATAGTTAAAGTCTTATACAACTCTTTTTTTATTAATCCGATAAAATATGAATTAAAAACCAATCCCATTTTTGGAAGAGTTTATCTTTTGTTCAAGGAAAAGTTTTTTCTAAAGTATACTGGATATAAGCATTCTAATGAACACAAGGATCGGTGATCATAAATTCAAAGTATTAAGAGAGAGAGTATCGAGAGTAGTTCAAAAGTATCTAAAAATTCATTTTTATACTTAAACTATTCCACACAAAATTTTCTTTTCAGAAACTATTTAATAACAAACACGTATATTTTAATGAGAAGAAACCCAAGCTGCTAAAATGTGTCAGTCTAAACTTGACGAAAGCGAACAGAAGAAAAAAAAGCAGACCAAATAAATTCAGTTAAATTGCTCCACGGTGCATCTGAATTTTGTGCTGCCTAATTTCCATTTTCATTCGCCTGTGTTGTTCCTCTTGGGGGTGTTGGCGATATAGTTTCTCTTTTTTTTTGTTTTCGCTTTGCATGAAAAGCGAGAAAATACTGTTGATGTTTGCCGCATGCCACGAAGCTTGGCTTTCTTTGGCGAGCGCATTGCATATTTGCTTTAAACTTTTGTGTCAGCCATGAAAGTGAGTCGAACGTGCTGGGGAAGAGCGGGAAAACCCTGCTAGATGGACGTACCGCCGTACTTCCAGTCACAGTTGCAATCGCAGTTGAAGTCACAGTTTTGCCTCAGACATGAGAAAGTTGTGACATTCACGCAAACAAACAAACTTCCGCACACCTTTGACAATTGTAGCTGTTGCAAAAGTTATATATTTTTTCAGAGGATACTTCTGGCGTTTACTTTCCTGCGCCACAGGAAAGTTTCTAGCCGGGAAGAGATTCGTTTCAGTTGATGCCAAGCTAAAATATTTGCACGAATTTCCAGTTAAGAAAGCAACCAAAATCAGCCAAACATGTTTCCTTTTAATTAACACAGTCCTCACACAATTTATGGCCCATCAAAGAGTCTACTGGCTTGCACTTACGAAAATAAAAAAGGAATAACATTTGCCTTTTCAAATATAACAACCATTTCTTTGAAAAACATTTTTAGAGACAATATTATAAGTTTTTCAAACATTTATCAAATTTTATACAAATTGAATAGTTCTTTTAAATTATTTAAAATTGTTAGATAACTGACATATAGCTGAAAATATTTTATATTTGAATAATAAATACTTCATTCACTGCTTACTTAGTGTATATATTTTTTCTCTGTGTCATTTTTCTCATTATTTATGTCGACCTGAGCTGACCCGCGTCCATTCATGGGTTGTTCATGGCTGGAAACAGGGGAAATGTTGAAAATTTTATATAAACGCAAATAAGCGGCAGACCCGTCCAAATATTTACTGTGCGTATGCGTAATTTTTAATTGATTTGGCCACAGTTGGCAAACAAAAGGCAGTAACAACATGGGTCGCGTTGAATAATCTGATTGTTGCTAGCCAGGCCATGGAAATCATGGAGAGATGGGAATTATGGAGATGGGTATTCACATAATAAGCCGAAAATGTTGTGTTTTAATTGCATATATTAAGGCCCACTTAGCATGACATATTTTGTTTATTTAGTATTCGGACAAATAGATAAAGGCAGGACGATGGTAGGAAGGGGAAACAACGACATGTTATGCATGGCTTTTGTTTAATTTTTAGCTAATTGTCGCAAGATAGTCATCGTTACATATATTCAACACTACGTGTAGCTATGTTTCTAGCTGATTTTTTATAGCCTTGAGTCCAGAGTGCATTATTCCGGTAGAAAACTTAAATAACTTACATACATACTCACATACATAATTTACTGATTAAACCCCAAAAAGATTAAAGTTGTCGGGCTTCGATTTTGTACATTTCTCCTTTAAATAATTAAATTGAATTCATTCATTTTATAAGTTTAATTTCAAACCACTTTAAGCCTAACTTAGCTATTTAAATGTAAGCTTTAATTGCACTTTCAACTGAACGTGTTAATGGCAACCAATTAGTTAAATATCAATTTACCTAATCGTCGACATTTATCATCCTGTCCGGCTGATACCCAATTAGTTCAAATCACACGTCATGGATTATAATAAAAATGAAATACAAACAAATCTAGGATAGAGGAAAGCAAATAAGTGAGCAAACAGATAAAAGCAAATCAGAAGGGGATTTTCCAGCTAAGAAATGTATTGCTTTCGTTTAGAGGACAATTCAAATATTCATTTGCCAGCACGTACAAATTAAATTTCTCTCGAGAGTTACCTTGAAAATGTTGTTGAGCACTTGCCAAAAATTGTTAAAAACTTTAGCTCTATTAATTTTGATTTGGGTCGCCGTGAAATTCATTGACCGTAAACTACGAATCCTGGGTGTCTGTTTTTGCTGTATTCCTTGGAACTGTGTGTGTTTAGGCCATGTGTTGGCTGCCCTTTTTGAGACTAATTAATTTATATCAACATTTCAATGTTAAGCCAAACAAAACAATCAGCTTAATGTCCTTCAAGCCTGCCCGAACTTATAGCCGAGAGTGTGTGCATCGTTCGCAGGGGTGTGTTTAACCTTAGATGGTGTGTGTGGAAAAGTCGAAGTGAGAGGGCCGATCTAGGCATGCTGATGAAGGTGCAAGATTTATTAGGGGCTGCATTTGTCAAAGAAATATATTAAATCACTGCCAAACATCACAGCTAAATCCTGGGTTAAAGTATCGATTTAAGTTACAATAAGGAACCGAAAACTTCTAGACATTATTTCAGAAATGGGTTGCAAGATTTATTATCGTTAAGTCAAAGGAGGGAAGAGTACTTCTTATGTAGAATATTAAGACATTTTCATTACTGTGCGTGTTTTTATTATTTTAAAATACATAGATTCGCCTTAATTAAAATAAATAAAAATGAACGTATATGAACGTATATGTATGTATTATTTTATAATGTAAAAGTTTCAGCCATGTAATATATAAATATAATTCTCTTGCTTTGTTAAATAAATTAAATATTTTTTTAAGGAACTTTTTCCTATGATATATTTTGTAGCTACCCTCGCTGGCCTTGTCCCCCCATTGTATTTAAAGGATTAACAGCCCCAAAGCTGCGGCTTTTACCATTTCCACACGGCGGCTGGTTTAAGCTTCTGCCGCCTCTTCCCCGCTTCCTGATTCTTCTCACTCTTCTTCTGTGCGCTCTCTTCTGGTGTTTATCTTGGCCAAGAGACGAAGTCCCCGTCCTCGAAGGATGGGCTATGGTCTTGGGGCCTTGGTACCTCCTTCTTTGGGTCTTGTACCAAGTTGTTGTTCTTGCCGTGAATCCCCGAGCATGTTTGGCTGTGTCAGTGTTTGTGTGTTCTGGCTGCCTGTTTGTTTGGCCAACTGTTTAACTTGGCTCTTTTGCCCCCCTGGGCCGCAAAAACTTACAATCGCATACAAGCTGCCCCCACATAGTCAGCTCTCTCTCTCTACCCACATTAAGCATTTTAAAGTGCTGGCAAATTGAATTATGGTTTTATGTGTGAACACAAATCGATCATAAAACACTAATTACGCTTCCCGAACTAAGAGCGTTAACACGCTCTTCCGAGAGCCCGAGGCCCGGAATTAGCCACCCACGAACACCGTTGCAGACACGGCGATTAAAAGCTTAATTATCCCATTGCGACCCTTCATTAGTTTCGGCCAAGTCGTCCTGCTGGCAAGGCGGCGTCTCATGTTCCATACCAGAAGCAGGAGCCGAGCAGCTCCTCCCCGTTGAACGAAAACTTCTTCGCCACGTTTATTGCAATTAATTTCCTTGAGTTCAGTTTTAGTTTTAAGTGCTTCCTGAGTGTATGTGTATGGGTATGGGTCCTCTCACACGGTGGAGAATGGGTCTTGTTTCGGGCGGTTTGAACGTTATTTTTATTTTAGCTTTATTGCCGGAACTTGAAGGTGGAAAGCTACAGATAAATGTTGTTTTAAAATGTGAGAACCTATTCGATATTCTATTGTGTATTTTATTGTCATGGTTGCCAAAGATAACATAATCTTTTTTAAATCTCACATAAATATATCTAAGAGTTTCTTAGGAACCCCTTTAAGTGATTTCAAATTACTGGAAAATCGGAATACTTCTAGCTTATGAATTAATGTTGAAACTAGTTAAATCGTGATAACTTGAGATACATTTATTATGCACTCTTTGTAGATCCTTGCTTGCAAATGCCAGTAAAGATACAAAATCATTTAAAAGGAGAAACAACAGGATGCTTTTATAGGAATACATAAAACGGAAAATAAAAATAAGAGCTTCATCGAACATACGCCTCTACTTTGCCATTACCGGCGGGGGAAAAAATGAAATATATTTCCTGTCCGCTGCTCAATTAAATCGGATGCCTGGGGCCGAAGGAGAAGTCCAACCTGCACCTGTCTTCCATCTCGGGCTTTCGGCTTTTGTGATATTTTGCTTTTTCTTGGCTAATGGAAATTTCCGTTAGTCCGTCGTGAAGCTTATTTTTCTTTGCGCAGCTTTTCACAGATTCAATTTGAAACGGTACATTGAATTAAATTACATAAGCGAAGATGGGCGGGAGATGGCAAGCGGCGACGAGGGACGAGAGACGAGGCAGGATGCTAGGGCAACCCGTCAAGCGGCAACCGTAACAATAATATGGCCCACAAAATCGCATAACAATGGAAATGGCTAAATAAAAAGCCAACAACAATAGTAGAAAATCGCCTCAAAAAGAATTTAACCGCCACAAGTCGAAAAGGAAGACGGAATGCGAAATGAACATAAACAGTAGAATCGGCAATGCTCTATTGAAAAAATGGATCATAGAACTCCGATAAATTTCATAGCTGTATAGTATGAATAATGAATAGTGTACAAAATTTTAAAAAGGGGCTTATTGTTGCAGGCACATTTATTAAGAAATTATTGCGTTTATATTAAAAAATGTTTCTTTAATATTTATTAAAGTTTCATGTTAACTGATGCCATCATAAAAGCAATTCTACTGAAACGTGTACTTAAAATTTTGTTTAGTCTCTTTTATTACTTATATATAAAATTATTATAAAATAAAATACAATAATAACAAATAAATTGTAAAGTTTGTTTAAAATAAGTTTTTTTTCAACATTCTGTTTTAAAATATTTTTTTCTTTTCCTATTGGGAATTAACCTTCATATGTTTAGAGTATAACCTAAAGATGGACCCAATCAAAGTAAAGTCATCGCCCTTTGTAATAATAATTCCGGGGACATAGGCTAATGCACTTAAATTTTTTCCAAGAAGAAAACGAACAAAAAAAAGGCAAAATAACAGTGAAGAAACCGAGTCAATTAGGCGCATTTCCAGTCAATTCGCTTCGTGCCTGTTTTGGGTCCAACAATTGAATTGCCAGGATCATGGACAAGGGGCAGGATAAAACTGCGGAAGCGAGAGAAATTCACCGAGTGAGAGAGCGAACACCCCATCGAAGCACTCAACTCCTAAGCGCATGGAAAGCCATCAGTGAAACGACATAAATTATGTTCTTTATGGCCACACCAGGCCAAGCTAAAGTTGACTTTTTGCATTGAACTCCGCTGCATAAATCAAAACTAGAAATGCGTTGGGATCGGTAGGTGCACTGAAAAACATCACAGTTATTGCTGGACATCGGATCGTTTACCTTTGACGGCTAGAATTAACGCAAGGCATTCCTTACCAGCTAATTAACTCATTACAATAACTAAAAAAATGATATGTCTGAATCGTTAAAGAACTTTTAAAATTAACTTTTCTTTTTATGTTAAATCGAATTTTATTCCCTTATTCTCTTTTCAAAAGTACCATAATAGAATAAGCTTTTGCAACTTTTACATTTTGTTGTCTAATTGAAATTGTGTTTCTCGATGGCTTTTTCTCCAGTGCCAGGTTTTGGCGGCCACTCGTTTCGTAGTTTTAGCTCACGTAGACCGATGCACGTTTGCCGGTCCTGGCTGATTCCGCTCCTGCTTCTTCTGCAGCTCCTGTCGCCGCAGGAGGTGGCCGCACAATTTGGCACGTGTGATAAACTCAAAATTGTTGCTGGCAGCAGACGCTGGACGCGACTGCAAGTGTCAGCGTTTTCCAAACGAAAAATGATTTAAAAATAGAGAAAAGCTGGCTTTTTGAGCACATTTTTTAGGGGTTATCTAGCACATGTAGTTGACCTTGTGGGTGGCACAAAGTTGCCGCCATTAGGGAACTATTAGCTGCGGGCCTTGCAAAATATTTAAAATTTCTGGCCCATATTCCAGGTTTTTTCTTCTCGTTCCCTTTCTGACGCTCTGCATTTTTCATTTGCCTTTTTTTTTAATGCAGCTTCGGGCGAGGTGCTCAGACTATTTCGCTTAACTTTGTCAGCCTTTCGGAACATTCTTTAAATTCTTTCAAATTATATTGTATCCAAATGAAGGTTTTGCATATTTGCAAAAATAGCAGATGAAAAAGTTTGCAGACGGTTGCCTAAACTATGAAATATGATAAGAGTAAGAATTTACAGGAACATGATTAATGTGTTTAAAATCCCAAAAAATTTTCATTTTATGACTTTTGATCTTAACTATCAGCTTTTCTGTTAAATATGCTAAAAGTTAAATTGCTCTGTATATTGTTTTTAACTTACGAGAAACAATTAGACAAAAACAACTCTAAATATATTGAAATGCATTTCCTACTAGATTTATAATTACCATTCAATTTAATATGGATAATCGGATGCTTTATTCTTTACTTTAATAGGAAGCTGAACAACTATCTCAGCATTCTTTGAAATTCCTTTGATGAAAGTTATTAAAGGCTTTCAAGCCAAATATTATTGTCGATTTATATGCATAATATTTTGGAAAACGAGAAACTGGGTCAGTAACGAAGCCATTTCCCCGTCCAGCGTACTCAAACTTCATCTGGTTTAAGCCCAGCATCGATTGTCTGACATTCCCCCCATTTGGCTGGCAATGAAGTGAGCATTTGGCTTAATGGATGGACAGCCCTTCGATGGGAGCTGCAATGCATAAAGAAAACATGGCGCCAATGACGCAGCTACAATGGCCGCCGGTTAGATGTCATGTGCGTGTGTCTGCAGAGGTCTCTGTGCCGCACAGCTTACGTGGCCCTTAGGTGCATGCTCCAAATGCCTGGTGGCAGCCTACTTGCGCCAATTACGCGTAGCACGAGATGCACTTGCAAAAAAAATTGGGCGACTTATAAATGTTCTAGTAATTTATTCAATGTAACTTATAAAGTAATTATACTTAAAAAAAATATGTTCTCCTAGACACTCAGTATAGAAAATTCAATTTAAGATCAATTTTTGTTCCCGGATAAACATAGAAATGGTTTGCTTTAAGTGCAAAAGTGCAAAAAACGAGTGCACAGTTACTGGGAACACAATGTAAGGCCAAGGGCTATGTGATAACCAGTCCTTTGAAGTACTCAACTCTCATGCGCCATGCAGGGGACCGGATTCTCGCCCCTGTCTTAGGTTATGAATAGGGGAGCATAGACCCGGTGCTTCCCCTTCCGGGCTTTTGCGTCCCGCCTAATTAAAGGCGTCGCACGTATAGATTTCATTTTTGGCGGACGGCTAATGGGCGCACTTTGACCGCAGATGCCGCACAAAGCGGCGGCAATGGCTCACTCTGCCGGCGGCTTCCACGTCAACTTACACGTCCGCTCAACTGTAATTTCCAACTCCGAACTGTTGACCAACTTCAGTTCCAAGCGCTGAAGCGCCGATGTCATGCAGAGCCCCAACCCGCCGAACAAAAGCAACCAAAGACCAGGCACATTGCCTTCAAATTTCACATGAAAACGGGCATGTTCTGGAAAATACAACAACTTTATTAATAATAAATATATGGTACTTGTGGATGCCAACTAACTATCTGTAGTTTATAGTTTTTTACAGATCAAACTCTTTTGAATTAATAAAAGTTTCAATAATTACAAACTCCTAACCGAAATGGGAACACCCCTCTGAGTGAATATAAATGGGCATGCGAAATGAGTCATTACAGATATGGTATGTGTATGCAATCAGGCGGGCATCCGCCCGCGAGTAACCCCAAAAAAGAACCCCCAAAAGCCCCAACCTAAGCCCGGGGGCGACCACATCGAGTCATTTGTTAACAATCCAGAGCGGTGGCGGTTTTCAGGGCCAGCGCCAAATGCGCGGAAGTGTGTAGTCGGATGTGGTTAAGCATACGCCATGTGGGCCATCAAAATTTTGTTTTTGTTGTCGCTGCGCTCGTTCGCTGGCGCGCTTTTGATTTACACTTTTTTTTGTGTGGACTTTGGTGTTTTTTGTGTTGGCTCTGGTGTGGATTTGGGCGGCGGTAGGACAGGCGGCGGTCTGGGTTTTATTAAGCAAATGTGCATGAAAATCTATGCACGGATACGCGCGCAATAATGCGAAATTTATGGCTCGCAAACGTGACACTCCTTGCCGAAGCTGCAACTACAGTTCCCGCTGTCCAGCACTTTGAGAAAAATTCACGACAATTTCCATATCAATATGTTTAAATTAAATGTTATAATTGGTAGAATTTATTTTTTTAAATTTACGAAATAATAAAAAATCAGATTTTTCGTTAGGTATATAAGCTTCTCAAAAATAAGAAACAATTATAATTAAATAAATTCTAGTGCAGTGCACTATTCATAAAATAAATATATTACCAAAAATGTTATAAATATGGATTAAATAAAGTATAATTTAAAGTGTATACTTCCCTTGTATGTATTACCACGCCCCCTGCCCAACGGAAACTGCTCATTTCGCCCTCGGCTGAAGAGCCATCTCCCTCTCGCCGTTCGCTCAGCATGCAGTTTTAATTGTTTTGTCGCTAAAATATGTTGCTAGCCCTCTCAATGTCTGTGCCTCCGCATCCCGCCCCGTCTGCTGCATTTTATGGCATTTAATTTTGTGCGCACCGAGTGACATACCAGAACATCCGAGAATATTTATAAAAGTTTTCGCTTTAATATTGTATCGTAAAATAAACAGAACAAGGCTATGGCTTCCAGCTCGCTCTGTACTCACACACATTCGCTTGACCGCAATGAACATTTATCTGCCCCGCTTTTTTTCACAAATTTTGACTGCAGTTTTTCGGCATTTCATTTAGAATGCAATTGATGTTGACTGCTTTGAGGATAACGATTAGTGAGAGTTGAAGGGGAAAATCATCAATAAATGATGGACATAAATGGCCAATGTAAACATGGAATAGTTTGATGGTTTAATTTTGCGTTTGTATATTTTGTACTGAGTATGAACACAAAAATAAATTTGAAATATTATGTTGGCTAAATTTTACTTACTAAATGATCAATTTTCATTAAATGTTCATTGTTTGAATTTCTTTATTAGATTGTATCTATTTTTATAATAAGTTACCAAAGAGTTCCAATATATTCTATATAATAGCATGCAGCGCGTCGAAGAGCACGTAAATCCAAAATCAAAGTCCCAATAAAAATGTTCCGTCTAAAATCGCAATTTGCTTTAATTTGAGTATGATATCAAACCAAATTGATTTCTTTATCCCGCTGTCGGGATAGTCGTTGGCTGCCTTTTACGCCGATTGCTGCTTGCCACGCCCAGCTCCGCGGCGTGGGCGTTTTTATGGCCAGCTTCTTGTTTTTACTTTCCCAAATATACATATAGCATATATACATACATATATTTTTGGTTTTTTCCCACAGCGAGGTTTTCCTGTTTCCTTTTTTTTGGCTTGGCAGTTGCAATCGAATTCGGTTCCATCGGCGGTGGGTAGTTTTCTATTAGTTTGGTTGGAGCTTTTCTTTTATTTGCGTGGCTTTGGCTTTCATTTGATTTGTATGGGATGTTTGCATATTTCAGCTTTGATTTATTGTTGCGGTCGGAGTGGAAAGTGCCAGCCCCTCTTCTCTACGGGAACTTTTCCTAATGGTCGTTGCCATTTTATTTCAGCAACAAGTTTTCCCGTTCACAGCTAATGCAGTGCAGGTTGTAAAGGAGGTGCATATCGGGAAGTTAAGTTATGATAGTTTTGAGAAAGTATCGATTTAAAATCATATTAAAACATATTGAAGCTCAATATATTACCTATATTTATAATTAATTTAATATCGATATGACGCTTAAAATTTAATTTAGCTAGTTTATTTAGCTTAAGCACCTTGTGACTTTCAAAATCGATCTATTTCAATATAAATTAATAATAATTAATGGAATACTCTAATATAATTCGATAAAATAATATATATATATTTACTATTGTTATATTGTTTTCTATATTAAAGCTATTGTTATCGATAAGAAAATAACTAAACGATATATCGGTATTATAAACCATTTCTAGCTTGCAACTTGCAGCTGTCGGCTGCAGCTATCGCAAACACTTTGGGTTAATCCCCTGAATTTTTTCCACCCATTTTCCCAGCTTCCCACCCTATTTTCCAGCAGCTGTGACAGGCGTTGGCAAAACTTTTTAATCTCGTTAGCTTGGACGGCATAATAAAATTAAAGCCCGATGCCAGGAGTGCCTGGAACTTTGTGCAGGAATTTCAATACGCCATTTAAACTGATAATTGTTTCGTATAAATCATTTTGGTCAGCGCCCAAACAGGAGCAGAAATTACCTTTCAGCCTCGCAGAAAGTTAATTAAAAAATTGTGGCCAGAGCTTTTGTCCAAGTAGCTCCCAGCTCTCGGGCTCAAATAAACTGCAATTCAATTAGGGACGCGGCCATAAATAAAGCCACACACAGGCGGGCATAGAGGAAGCGAGGCGGGAAACCATCCCACTGTAGGCATATTTAGTTAAATATTATTATAATTTCTCTTTCTTATTTTGCTTTAGTCGTCGTCTTTTGTGGTTAGGAAGCACATGAAACAGATAAAACGATTCTCCACACTGATGAAATACTTCAGTTTCTTAATTGTCTTAAATATTTTAATTAGAATTAGGTTATACGTTTATAGTCCTTAATGTTTAAGTAAACAAATGAAATAGTGGCTTTAAACTTTAAAATACAACGAACGTCTATACATTTTAATTCAGACTATATTTAATTATTTATTTTTCACAGCGTAGCCTTCTTTCGTCCCCGTCTTCTATTCCCCTCTCTCTTTTCCTGCCGCCATCCCTTTGGCTTTTTTGCGGTTTAATCTTTTATAAATAACAAATGGCGTAAGTTGCCTCCCTTTTCGCCGGAGTGGGCGTGGCTTCTTTGGTGGAGCAAAATTGGGATGGAGGGGGTGTGGCCGAGGGGCTGGCTGTGCTTTTAGGTATTTCGTATTTTGAATGCCACTCGTTTTGGGCCGTTTTTATCTGTTAAACCGCAAAAGTTAAAATTTGTAAAATAAAAAACAATATCAGAGGAAAACAAATAATAATAACATGAAACAATCTTTAATTTCCAACTAAAATTTACCCTACATTTATAAAATATTATTAATAATATTACTCCATCTTAAATTTTGTATATTTACACTTTTACGACAAAGGACAATAATCTTTAATGAAGATGTATTTTTAATGGTATTTAGGGACTATGTTAATTTAATAAGTATGATAAAGATTTAATTGGTATTGGTAAAATGCCAATATCGATTTAAGTTTTTATTTAAGAAAGATTTCCTGTTTAAGACTAAGAAACGAATTGGACTAATTATAATTAATAATTAAAACCACAAAATTTGCTGCATGTTTCCTGTCCGAAACAAGCGCCAACACACTCCAGACCTCGAAGGGGAAAAAAGTAACGAAACACAAAAAAATATGAAGATGTACACAAATACGAAAATTTCGCTGTGGAAACTTGGGCTAAAGTAATTATTTTTAATAATTGACTTGGTGTTTGCTTTATTTTTTTGTTCAGCCAGCTTGCCGCTACCACCCGCCTCCTCTTTGGCCCGGAAAATTGTTGAACTTTGAACTAATTTGGCAAAGTTTTGGCGCTGTGTCCGTGTATGCATGTGGCTTCTATGTGGCCCCGAACTCTGGCAGCTGTTTTGGCCAAAAGCCTGCCGCTGACCTCTAGACCGCAGTGAGCGTGGCTCAAACTAATTAAATTTATGGGTCTGGGCCATTTTTTACCGAGCGCAAAGTCAAAATTTGAATTTAAACTTAAACAAATGCTAATTAGATGGGTTGAGTTTGAAGTGCTCAACTTATGGATAGAGTAATAAGTTGATTAAATTTAAGATCGTTGTGAAAATTAAAAAAACTATATTAAAATATAGTTATATTTAATCTGTTGAAATTGAACGTTATGGGATTGCTATTTAACTATAGTTTCTTCCAACTATAAACATTGCAGTGACTAAACGAAGGCACTAACATGGCTACTATTCTAAACAGGTATTTTTAATTAGTAAAGATTAACAAACGAATATTTGCGAACAAATCAGCAATGCACGACTGGTGTAAAAAAATTGATTTTTAATTCATTTAGGTATCCAAACTATGCTAATCCTTTTCATAGCCTAAAAAAGTAGGCAACAAAGTAACCAAAATATATGAAAATTTGTAGTATATTAAATTAAATGAGTGTAACCATATATATTAGAACGCATATGAGGACAAACAATTGGAAATGCACTGCGTTTGAGTCTAATTAGATAACCTAAACAAATAAACGTACAGCATAATTAATTTGCATTTCCCAGATCTTTCCCTCATTATTTTCCCCACTCAGCCATTCTCATTTTTTCATTGTTCCCAGTTAATGTATAACAAATTATGTACACAGCCTGCAAATATTTGGCAATTAAAAAACAGCATGAAATTGTTCAATGAAATTATAAATTGGAATTTTGTAGACAAATAACTTAATTTATTTGAAATTTCTCTCATTAGCAGATGGTTACTTTTAAGCTTTCCAAAATAGTAAATAGTTATTAATGCGGTATCCCGGCCCCAGTTGTGCCAACACCTCTATGGCAATAATTAGCACAGAAGCTTCTAAATCCTTAGGTGCCTTGGTCCTTTACCTTTGTATGGAGTTTCGCCGTCCCAAGGGTTCTGAAAAGCACACGCGACCAAAATAAATTAGCACCTCGACACGAACGAAGGTAAACCCATTAAACCGATCGTCTGGCATAAGCGACAGTCCCAAAAGAAAACCGCCAGGTGGGAAAACTTGTGGGGGTGTTACTTCGGAAATTTATTAGTTTAAAGCTGTGTACAGAATAGGAGGTTTTTGGACGTCAGAAAACTAACAAAGTTCTCAGTATTAAATTAGTTATCATAACTGTTTTTCTTTTAGGTTTAAAAAGGGTCTAGAAATTACATGCTAGTAATTATTTGTTCGCTAGAAAAAAATATAAATATTGTATTATATGTATATCTAAAATATTTTTAATTCTTATCTTAAATTCAGTATTGTTATTTTTAATATATACAGGATGTCTATTTATTTTTTTATGTAAGATCATAATTGTTATGTTTATTTACTTGTAATTTCAACTTTAAATACTTTTTTTCCAGCCCTTGAAAATTATCCGAAACAATAACTTCCTTAAAGGAAAATAACGCAGACAGACACTATTTCGACAATATAGAATCTTTCCCCTCACAATTTTCTTTCATTTTCCATATACCCATTTTCCCATTTTGCTTTTCCTCCCCCCATAACGGCGTCACATGCGTTTGCTTTTCTTGCGTTTTAGTGTAATTTCCGCAATCATTTCCGACAACATTTTATGTCGCTCCGCCTATTGATATCCCTTGACACTCTTGCTTTTGCTGATGTCTCTCATTCTGTTATTATTATATTAGCTTAAAGGTTAGCTTCTACCCCTGAAGCCGGCGGTACATTAAACCTTGACATTTATGGAAAATCCAATTCAATTTCAATTACACATGGATTCTTTTTGCAGTTGCCAACTAAAACCAAACCAGTAAAGATATGCTTGTAAACTCCTGTTTGCTTAAAAATTCCCTGAATATTTGCTCCTGTGATTTCAGTCTCCTACTCTTCCCAGCTTGGTTTATTCGGTCAAATGGTTTGTTGCATTAAATTTATAGCGCACAATAAACTTTTGGGGTTGCTGGCAAGAATTCAGCGCTGGAAATGCCGCAGGACAATTACAGCCGAGGTACAGGGAAAGAGGTTAGCCAAAAAATCACCATGCTGAAATATGAAAGGAACAGGGGAAGGAAAGTGCTATTAAAAAAACTGGAGAGATTCGCTTAGTAGCCATGCATCAACTATGTTCTTTTTCTGACCAATTTGTTAACTGTTTGCCGTTTTTTTACCATGTGTGCGCCCTTCACTCGTCTCTTTAGATCCAGCATCACATGGACGAGGTTTATGAATAATATCCTAAAGGCATTAATTTTCAAATTGGATATTTTTGCCCATTTTAGCCGGCGGTGCACAAGTGTAAACAAGAGTAAATATTTCCAGCATGTAGGAACGAACCCCCACTTAACCTCCTAGAAACCCAGGGGCCATATTGGGGTAACAGACCGTAAAGAGCGAAATATGTGTAATATGATTAAATTTTATCAACAACCAACTGCCAGCGCCAGAAAACAACAAAAGCAATGCTCGCACTGCGGAGTGTGGGAAAATTCGAGGGAGTTGAAGGGCAAAGAAAGCCCCGAGAAGAAAAACAAAGCAAAATAGATGCAGAAACCGAAATTCAACAGCGCTCATAGCACGTTCCAGCCAGCTTCGTCATCCATAAATGTATGGGTCCTGGTCATAAGTACAGATATAAGGATACCCATTCGAATATATGAGGTGGCGGGTATGCTGGAGCGCAGATATATCTTCAGAAATCTCTGTAATCCGGAAACATTTTAAACCTCTCTTAAACGTACCTTAATAAAAAGCATTGATTGTAAATCAAAGTATTAACACGTTTAAGTCAATTTGACATTTTCTATTTACAATATTTCGTTTTAATTTAAATTGTTTAATAAACGTTTTTGAATACTTAATTAAATATATATTTTTTAGGGTAAACAATAAACTTATACGTTCATAAAACTCCAATTGCTTTTGCTGACAACATATCCTGTGTTTGTTCTGTATTTGTTTATGTGTTTGGGTGGCAATGTGTTATTTATGGCTCATTTATGATTTGGACGCGTGATATTTGTGAGATATTGTAAAACGGCACGCAGATCAATCGCTTTTGGGAAGGGGAAGAGGCGACATTTGGCTCAGAGCCTTTTGCATTTTGATTGCAGATGTGCGTAATAGAGAATGGGAAGCGTACGTTTCCGTCCTTCATTTATTGATGTCCCATCGAATCCGATTAGAGGAACGCCATTCTTCTGGAAATTTCTGCATTAATTCCATAACAAAGTTTCCTCTTCTTTCTCTGTTTTCACTTATTACTGTTCATGTTGCGGTGTCATGTTAATATCGCAATCAGCTTGCAAAATTTTAGCACTCAGCAAAATTGGTTAATGATTAAAGCTTTAAGAGCTCTAAAAAATAAATTGCAAATTACTAACTAAATATCTAAACAATTTTCCGCCTAATTATTTACAATAGAAAGGTTTTTTCTTATGATTATTTTTCATTATTTCACCAATTCTTCAACTCATTGCTCTGAGTGCACATTACGCATACGCCGTGGGTGTCGCCATGTGGCAGAAGCAAGTGACAACTGTTGCTGCCACAAGTGGTGGCAACTGTTGCGGTATCGCTGTCTGATTGAATTTTGATTGTTGCACTGGATTTTTGCATAAACTGCTTCCACTTTTCCCGATTTCATGTTCGCTACAGTCTGTCATGTGCAACTCGACGGGGCTGATAAATCTAATCAGTGTCGTGGCAACTTTAAGCCGCCACGGCCCCTGCCAGCTGTTAGCCACCCCCCGTTGACTACCTTTAAGGTTAACGTTAAGTAAAAGTTTGTGCCAACTTCTCAGCGAGTGTGAAAGAGGCGAAGGGAGGGAAAAGTTTTTACTTAAATTTTTTATATTATTTTCCGTCGGTTTCCCTTCCCTCGCTTCACTCTGTCTGCATTCTGCAACACTGCACGTAGTAACTTTTTATTATTGTATTAGCAAAAGTTTAGTTTTCCTTCCAAGGGGGCGACCGCCACCCCCTCGGCATCTTTGACTTGGCTACAGCTGCGCCTCAGGTCCTGGCAATCGATAGTTGTCTGCTGGCACAACTGTACACACTCGGATTCAATCCAGCTGGAATCTCCTCCTTAGCCAGCCCCGTTTCGGTAAGATGTTGCGCTTTTGTGGCCGATGGTTTAGATTTAATTTGGCAAACAGCAAAAGGGACGGGGCAACATTTTGACAAAGTGCCCATCGCCAATGTCGTCGTTGGAGAGTCTGCACTGCATAGTGGTTGTAAATTTATTTTGTCTTCAATTGAAACCCAATAAATTAAGACATGTCTTACTTAAATTAAAACCACCATCCACGGGAACAATTTATATTAATTAATTTATATATTAACTTAATAACTTTACATATAATAATAATGATAATCCCTGGGTTTTTTATGTATTTTTATTCAGAAATCCGAATATTACATCAACAAATGCAATTACTTTCATTTCCATTCATTTTTGACAAGCTTCAAACATATTTTACTACAAAGTCAGCCCTTCAGCTGACACCTTGAAGGGCAACTCAAGGTCACCAAGTTAAAGTTCTCCAGCATCCAACTCAACTCGAATTTGTTACCACTGTCGCATTTGTTGCAAAGGCAACTTTGTTGCAGTCTCTGTGGCTCGGAGCAAGTGCACTTATGTGTGGAGTTGACGGCAGAACCGCCGAAAAAAGGGATGAAAAGTGGGCTAAAGTTGGGTGGAAGTGGTGAAGCTGGAGGATGGAGCCACTTGACAGCCACAAAGGCGCTCGGCTTGTCACCCGCTACTTGGTCAAAGCATTGCATCAGTCAAGTGGTCCTCGGAACAGTTAAGCAGCGATTCCGGCGCCATAAATGTTGCTCCTCCCCCATCGCGTTGCTCCTTTGGAGTTTGTGCAACTTGAGTTGCACCAACAACTAAAAAAAAAGAAACCAAAGAAAAATGGCAAACGTTTCCCATTTTCCCGGGCAGGCGAAGGCAAAGTGTGAGGCTCCCATCTCGGCATAGACAATTTCGCAGCAATTTAAGTCTTAGCTTTTGTTTAAGCAACACTTCAATTACAACGCCTTCAAAAACTATGTCAACTATCTTTGCAATGAAACGCTTGACAGGGGAAGAAACTACAGTGGAAACCTTAATTCTACTACTTACTTATACATATGTATGAAACTTTCTACATTGTATTTTTTCCATGGCAGGTAGTACAGATAAATCGATATTTGTAGAAACTTTACCTATCACAAAAATTAATATTTATCAAAAAATATTTTGTATTTAAGATCCGTAATACATACTTCAAAATTATAAAACATTTAATCTTCTTTATGAAGCCTTCCAAGTGAATCCCTTTTTCAGTGGGTTGCTCTCAACTTTCAGGAAGGTGATTAAACTCATTTGCCACACACATGAGTGCCCCAACCCCCTCGGCACTATTACACCCACCCACTCGTATTCTTTTCCCCTTGGCTACACTTTTGTTATACGTATTTTTTGGGCGAGCATAATAGTTTACAGGAGGGCACATGAGGCACGTAGCAAATTGTTGCCAGCTGCTGTTCACAAACACACCCGCAGACAGACACCCACACAGGTGCACTTTATGCCTTGACTTTAAGTTTTGGTCGGCCAACGGTGTTGTCCTGAAATCGTTTCCAATGATTTATTATTTTCCAATCTGCTCTGAGGGATCAACTATACCACCATCCTTTCTTTTCGCCGCACATCCATTTATTTTGTCACATTTTTATTAACTGATGGATGCGGTTGCTGACCCTAGCAGGAAATGTGAGAACGTTTTCCAGACATAAGGAAAATGTTTCTCTAGAGAAGGTGTTTACAGTTAGTATAAACTGTACTTTCTACTAAGAGCTACATCTTTTAAATATTACCTAAAATGATACATGGAAATATATATATTTTCAAAAAGAAAATTCTTAATAGCTAACATTAATAAACAAATAAATATTTAAGTGGTAAGGTAGTCATAAACATAAATCCAAATACTTTTTACTTTTAATAAAGTTTTTGATATTTTCTTTGCTTTATTAATTATAAATTTTGTTGCGCTTTTTTGTTACTGTTGACCAAACTTTATTTGAGCTCATTAAACTTAAAAACTAAAGCAAACTTTGGGAAAAACAAATATTAAATATATGCTATTATTTTTCTTTGGCTTTCTTGCCCACATTTTGTTGATTTAATTCGAGCAGGTGCTTTGTCACCCAGGCACATTAAACATTTATTGCTCGAAAACTTTTGGCCGTCCTATTCAACAGTGGAAACTTATAAAGTGGACAACATTTTTTTCCAAGTCGAATGTTCTTTAATACAGATATTTCTGAAGAAACGATAGCAGTTTTAATCCAAATTTTGGATAACACCTTACTTTTAGTCTTCACTGTACTTGGGGACAGTCTGGATCGCTTGACTCATGTGTGCTTGTGTGTGTCCTATTTGGTCAAGTTTTGTCTATTTAATTATAATTAATTACTCTTACAAACTTTGACACATTTAATTATTTATTATCATATTACTAAGGCCGTCCTAATGAGTGGCCCCGGCCTTAATCCATTTCGTCGTGAAAAAATATCCCTTTCCGCTGCTAATTGATTTCCTTTCCCATTCCGTAAAGTGCTTGCCTAAAGGATCCCAAGGCGATAATCTTATTTTCTTTTCAGATAAATCTCCTTCAGACTTATATCCATTTAATTGTTGCCGCAAGCTTAAAGCCAAAAACTAAAGATTTACGTAGTCTACGAAGCTTTGAGGGATTGCAAGTGGAGAGCCGGAGAGCAACCGGATTTTCATTTCATTTTCTTTCATAAAACTTCTGTGTACTTTTCCGCAGCCAAATCGAAATCCAAGTGCAATGGCAGTGGCCAAGCTGCTAGCCCCGATTGCTCGGTAAATCCGTTTCGCCGGGCCGAACGCAAAATGAAAAGCGTTTTGCAGTTTGTGTAACTATTTAAAAACTTTTGCCCCCACCATACTTCTACACACATTTAGACCATCCCAGTTCGAACACAAATTGAAGTTGCTCCCTCTCCACACACAGAGATCAAGCTGTGGGAGGTTTCAGGAGTTTTAGAGCTGAAACTTTGACCCCTACTAACATTTTCAATACATCGTTAAATTGGTTTCAATTAATTTTAATAGGATGCAAGAAGGAGGTTTAAATAACGGAGTATTTTGGAGAATTGTTTTGTTGGGAGTACCGGGAATTTATTATTTTATTTATTATATATATTTCTTTTCATCTATTTTGCTTTCTTGTGAGTCCACCCTCGTCTATAAATATGCACTTATGCAAGTACACATTTGAAGACCCAATCCGTTCCCTGAGTCCATCTTCCGCCTCATCCTTCAGCTCTGCCCGAACTTTGCAACAAATTAAATTCATGCCAAAACTTTTTGCACCATTCCTTTTCGGATGATTTCGGAAAGAGAGTCGGGAATAAGTATATTGTGGGTGCAACAAAAGCAGGTTTAAGGTACACCACTGAGCCCTGGATTCGATACATAGCTTCTTTTGTATGGCATTAAATTTAGTTGCCACATGCAGGTGACGCCGCTTCAGTGGCAGCTGTGGCTTGTGAAATGCATTAACAAAGGGAACTCAACTCCCCGCCTTTAAGTTAAAAAAAAGGGAAAAGGAAAATTCTTGGCACCGAGGTAGATGATCTGCATTTTTAACAGCATATTTTAATGCCCGATTTTTAACGTCAACTCGACGCACTTATTGACAGCTGCGACAGGCATGTGGCACGCCCCCTTGACGGCGCCGCCTCCAGCTCCACTTTGTTGCATATATCATGCGATACAGAAATTTATTTCACACGAAGCTCCCCGGGACAGCAACCCCTTCACATCGAAGGCGTAAAAAATGTTTAATTTAATTTTCGTCGCACCAAAGCAAAAAATAAGGAAATATGCGCGTACTGCGCCTTAACTTTTTGCCCACATCCGCACACGGCTACAAATGCGCCTGCATATATTTTGTCATGGCAACTGCTGTGCAAACATAAAATGCTTAAACAATTTTTATAGGTAAATATTTACGTTCACTGGGTACTTTTCGCTTCCATTTTCGGGCGGTCTGGTGCAGGTTAAGCCTGCTGAACCTGACGCTAATCGTCAGACGTCATATTTGATTGAGTTTTAACGTTGGTTGGTTTTCAACCCAACGACGTAATTGATAATCTCTCGTCAATAGGGGAAGCCAACAAATTGATAAATAACTGCAATGCAAAGAGAACTTAATTCACTTACAATGTGCAAAGAGCATTAATGGCTTCATAATATTTTTAAGCCCGTTCGGTAGTTACTTTTTTTTTTGCCTTTTTTCAAGTTTTTCGTTAATAAAAGGTGCATAATTCTATTAAAAACAAAACCTTTTGCCTAATCGTTTTTGTTTCCATTTAAACAATTGTATATAAATACAAATATATTTGACAAAAAGACACACAGTTGTCTATTGAAGTGTGAGAGAAGTATATTTTTTATCTTTTAATATTAATATTATAATAAACTAGTAATTAATACAAGTGCCTTCTTACGTCCTTATTTTGTACTGCAAATAAATATCAACAAAATAAAAACACAAGCTAGGAAGCTAACTTTCGAAAGCCGAGGTTTACATACCTTCGCAGTTTGCTAATTAAGAAAAGGCATAAATAACCCAAAATTGCATATATTTCAATTCGGAAACTATTTCGGTGTTAATTTTTATTAGATTAATAAATCTGCATCTTTAGTTTTATTTTTAGTTTAGTTTAGTTTAGTTTATAATACAAATATATGTTTAACTAATTAAAATTCACATAATTTTCACACGTTTTCACAAAATCTGCAATTTCTTGAATTCTTTTAAATTGTGAGTGAGTCCTTAAGTGTTACTTTTATTCAATTTGAAGCCATTGCATCTCGTTTCCCATATATCTCGGAGTCTCAATTGTAAGCTACAGCAAGGAGAAATTTACTGGGATTTCGGTATATCACCGTGTATAAACTGAGAGAATGAGGGAGTGGTGCATGCAAATTGGACATTGCACTGATGAGCGATGTCCTCTGCTAGCACAGGACTTTCTACAGGCAGGACCTTTCTCTCTGTGCGGTGCACTGGCTTGTTTAATTGCAACTAAAAGCGGAAGCCAACAACAGAGCAGAGCGTACCAAATGGCAACCTAAAAAAAAGAGAGAAAAATCTCGAAAATAACGTTGACTGCTCCCCTGAACTGTGTCAAAAACAAGGGCTAACAGCTGCGAAAAAAGGTACAGGAGCGAAGCGAATCTAAAGGTTCACATACGAGTTTGTTGTTTAGCTCTGTTTGTTTATTTGTTTGTTTGTTTGTCCCGCTCTGTTTGTCCGCTGCCCGTTGCTTCCTGCAATTTGTGCCCTGCCGAAGCTTCCACTTTAAGCGCCCGGCGATGGAGCTCGGCCGCAGGTGTTGGGCCGGTGAGGAACAGTGGAACATCAGGGCGAGCTATGGAATTTTGTTGAATAACATGTTAAATTTAGGGACGTTTTTTTTTTTAATCTTTAATAATTTTTGTTTAAAATTTGATTTATTTTATTTTAACTTTTAGCCATGATCGCATCCACTCCGATTTCTGTTCACTTCCGGGTGTCGAACCACTGTTCTCCCTTGGACGATCACCTGCATATCCAGGACTCGAACCACTGTTCTCACATGGAGACGGCAACATCCTTTTCCCATCTACTGGATGCAGGTGAAGTGAGGGGGAGGGGCAAGGTGAGAGGTGAAGGGGTCCAACAGGATGATGAGGAGTGCACGGGGGCAAACAGAAACCGAGGCGGCTTTCCTTTCTGACACACCATTTTGCATGTTGCATGAGCTGTCTCTCGCGTTCGCTGCTTTCCCTTCTCGTCGGCCGCCCAGGCCCGGGCGCATATGTCACTTCTCTAAATAGCAGCGACAACGCTCACCCGAACTGGCCAGAAGGTGAAGCACGGGGACGGGTGGGAAGAATGGGGAGATGGGGGACAGGTGAAATTTGCAGACGACTGGCCATGCATGCAAATGCAACATTTGCAACTGTTTGAGCAGTCCACTGTTCTGTTGCTGTTTTCCCTCTTTTATTCTCTTTAAAAGGGTATCATGTTTGCGGAGTCTCAGTTATAAATGTGCAAAAGAGAAGGGTATTTTATTAATTTGAAGAGAAATTCTTCCGTATTTAAATAATATTAATTTATAAATACTAAATGACGATCAGTTAAGCTCGGCAAAGGGTATCCCAGTTGTCGGTGTTGAACACTTTGTACCCTCCCACTCTTATTTTTCTGGTTCTCTGTTGCTCTGGCCGACAAGGTGGCAACACTGACACCAAGCTGCAACACCGACAACCCTGCAACAGCAGCAACACCAACAACCGGCAGTAATTTGGACACTTTGTCTATGTGTGTTTGCTTAGGCGGGTGAGCGAACGGGATCAAAGAGGGCCATGGGATAGGGAGAAGGCAGGAAGCAGGAAGCCAAATGAACTACAGAGGGGTTGGAGAATGGAGAGTGAGAGTTGAGAAGGCAAGTGAAGAATTTGAGCCCCTAACTCAAACTTCACAACGTCAAAAATGGGAAAGTCAGCCTAAGAAGCAGTTCAAATGATGGAAAAGCATTTTAGGATAATTCTCATTCCTTCTTAAATGCATATGTTTATTATTGCCCCGTGAAATGTCCTATAAAAATCGTTCACCTTTCAGTATATAAGTAGTGTCGCTCAAAAAACTTTTGTATGTCAACCTGTTGCCAAAATTTATAAGATGTCCGCTCTGCGAACCCCTTAAGAAGTATTTTTGATATGTGTGCAAAGTGAAAAGTGAAAAAGTGCGAACAGTTGAGTGGAAATTGCGCAGTTGAGAAAAGTTGGGCACATCGATAATATATTTCATATTGGAAAACCGAGTGCAACGCACCCGAAAGGAAAAACTTGGTAAATACTAAAAAGTCCAGGCCGCAAGCCCTTTTCACACACACGCTTACAGAGTTAACCACAAACGCACACAACGGTGGTTAAAAAACTAGCAATCATGTTTTAAAACAAACTAAATTTCATGAGTAAGTTCCAATTGAATCTATTTATGCATTGATTTTCAAACCAACATCTGAATTAATATTTAAGATTTATTTGAGAAATATAATAATACAAGAAATATTAAAAAAAAAGCATTACCAGTCTTAGAGACTGCTAAACAAACACCAAACCTCTCAAATTCCCAGAGCTATTATCTTAAACTCAACTGTACGTAAATGTAGCCATGAAATTCAAACAAATGGCAAAGTTAAATTTGAAAATAATAGAAAAACTTTTCGCAGTCACTCTGCCAAGCAGCAGCAGGAGCAGCAGCAGAGACAACAACAATAACAATAACACTAACAGCAAAGGGAACAACGGACGAACAATAACAATAATGCAACTAAAATGAAACTATTTCGAGTGAAATAAATCTGTTGGAATGTGCAAAACTCCACTGCCAGCGCATTGCGGCTTGCATTTTTCCAAACGGGACGCCCAAGTGGAGATGTCTGAAGAACGGGCCTGATGGGCGGCGGGTGTAAAAGGGGGCGTGGCAGCAGAAAACTGACTGGAAGTGGAATCATTTTTATTGCCAAACGTGTTTGTTGCTCAATTTAACTAAAAGTGCTGCCAACATTCGGTGCTGTCTCTCCTCGCCCATTTTTTAATTTGAACTAAAAAGGGAAAGAAAGGTGGATAAATGGAGTAGAGTGAACACAGGGAAAAGTTCTCAAAAGAAGGCAATGAAAATACCCTCGAAAGGGACAACTACAAACCCTAGTCTTATACCAAATATTCTTTAATAGTTTCTCTTGGACTCCATAGACGATTAAATTTTAAATAAATTCCATAAAAAGCCAATTTACTGTCAACAATAGGGGTACTTATCTTCTTTCTTTAGAAATTGATTAGTTTATTATTCTTAGAAAATTCTCAGAAACTTCCCTACAAAAATGTTAAATATTCCTACTAAATTCCCCCAGATAGAAACCTGCCCCAGGGTATTGTGCTAATAGCGAAAACTAAAAGACAAGACAAAGTTTTGTTGGTCATTGAACTGATTGCCATTTTAGCCGTTGCCATTTCATGGCATAAATATCGAAAAATGAATTTATTTATACCTATATGCACATGCAGACAACAGCCCATCTGTGTATACAGTGTACACATGTGAGGATATTTATTGCAGGCATTGTTTGGCCATATTCCTGTTGTCTATTTATTTGCCGCCTTCCGTTTTGCCATTGTGTTTATTTGCGACTTTCTTTTTTCCGAGCCGTTGTGTTTTGTTTTGTGTTTGGTGATTTGAAATCGATGCATAAATAATGGTTTATGCCAGCGGCTCTGGTTTCCCCCTTATATCACTATTTTAGCCTCGGCCTCTGCTTGTTCCACTACGTACAGTGCAGTTCGTAAGTTTAGAGAAGTTTATTAGGTTAAGAGAACTAAGAAATTAGCTTTGAAAAAATATAAATATATTTCTTCAAATATATTAAATCAAACAAAGAATAGAGTTTCTTTAAAGGCAAATATCTCAAGATTCCATAAACAAATTTATTTGAGAAATAGCTTGAACAGCATAATAGACAAAAAATGCAACCCAAATGAGATAATCAATTTCTATTAAGAGTCGAACCTTCTTTAAAGGTTTTCCTATCCAGATCCGTATATTTTTGCTTAAAATAACAACAATTTATTTACCATTTTGTAACAATGCCATATAAAAAACTGTTCATACTTTTTTCCAGCACACTGTAGGCACCATGGTAAAACCGGAAAATCACAGAAATGTGACAAACTTTTTCAATTGCACAATATACGAGTATAAATTTTATGCAATAAACAGCAACCCAGAAAGAGCCACAAAAAGCGAAATAAAAAGGAGAAACTTGCCACCGAAAAAAGGAGCAAAAGGCGAAGGGCTAAAACAAAAGATTACCAAATCAACAATCAGACTGAAAAGGGCGCGAAAGATCGTGAAAAGTTTTAGCTGCTTTCGTGACGTTTGCCAATTGCTGAATTCTCGATTCCAATGACAATCGCCGCAGGATAAAGCAGCAACAACAGCGGGAAAAACAAGGTGATGGCACGCCCACTTAGCTTAGCTGTCGGTTCAACGCCCCCCAAAAAGGGCAAGGGAGCGAGCGAGCGAACGGGTTTCGTCGCTTACGTGACTTGTTTCATAAACAAACAGAAGGCGCAGAAAATTGGCACAAAATTGCCAGCGAATCCTTGCCAAAGGACCAAAAGGGGGCCCCAGGTGTGTGGGCACCCTCCTCCTGACATTGAGCGGCGTGAAAGTTTGCCCCGTCTGCCCGCCAGCCTTCTCCATTGGCAATTTGGCACTTTTGCATACAAGTTGGTAATTGTTTCCGCCAAGCATTTGTGCAACTGCAGCTGGGGCCACTGCATGTCCTTTCTGCCATTTTAATCATTCAAAAGTCGTGGGCAGCTGCGTTCCCTTGTCTTTGGGCGTCAGACAGGACATTCTTCGCCTTCAGTCAAAACCCGGACAGTTCTAAATGAGGCATCGAAAGGACACGAAAGTTTTCTCATTATGCCACAAACACACATACGCAAGCTCCCCCTTGAGAAAATTTCCCTTCTTACCCAAAAAAAAAAGAAAAATGGATGAAACTAAAATAATCAAGGAGCAGAAAAATGGAAAGTTGTCGTCACTTAGCTTAAGACGAGATGGGAAAAGGGTGCAGTCAAAGAAATCATTGCAATTTCTAAAGGCATATACAAATAATAACATAAATTCCAGATAATAAAACAAAATGCTTACAAAAATAAATAAATAAGTAGTGCTTAGGAAGGATAATAAAACCATTTTAATTACCATTTAGAAGGTGTTAAAGTGAATTAAGTTAGAGGCAGTTATCAGAAAGGGTTGTACAAAGTATATGTTAGCCAGTGGTATATTTTTCTTGGTTCCTAAAGAAAGCACGAAGACGCTCTTGCAGCCATGCAACCCCAAGACAGGTGAATCAAGTTTTCAGTTCCCATCCAGGTGGGGAAATTCTGCGTGCGGCCAAACTTTTCATGCATATTCAACGTCATTAGAAAGTCAGGACAAAGTAGCTGAAGGCAGCAAGGCAAGAGAACCTTCATGGGAAGTAAAACAAACCCATTTAAGGCGCTAAAATGTAGACTATAAATTTTGTCATAGGTATAGTCGACCTTTCTCCACGGAGCTCTCTTTCCCACTGTCTCTAGTGAAAGCCGAGGACGTAAGTGGGCTTGAAAGGAGTGCATTTAGAAAGTTCTGAAAAGCGTCTTAATTGCAACGCAGCAGTGGATTTGCAGGAGAAAATTTAATTAATTGTGCAGATTTCCGGGTGCGTTAAATGCTGGAAAAATTAAGTTTTGTTTTGGCTTTACAAAAAAGAGGGTTTCATGGGAAAACCCTGAGCTAGCTCCTTAAGATAATTATTAACCTTAAAACGTAAAACCTAGATTTATACTCACTGAAAACTAGAAAAGTCCTTAAACCTTAACAGAGTAATGGAACATTTTAATGAGATTGTTGGCAAGTTTAAATACAAATTGAATGTAAATGAAAATCGTAACTTCATGGATCCTACATAAGAATACAGCATCGTCTACCTGGTCTGGGTTGGCGGGGCCGAAAGTCCTTTACGCTGTCGTCCCGATCCTTTGGCAGCGTCTGATCCTGCGACGGCGACTGCAATTGCGGATGCACATCTCCCACGACCTCAATGACCTCCACCTCGGAGTGGGCCATTGGGTTGGTTGCACTCCTACTTAGCTTGGGGTCATAGGACTCGGCTCCTACATTCATGGCCTGATGCTCGTCCAGCTCAAGGTCAACCATCTCCTCATAGGAGTCGCCATCAAAGTGCGGAGCGGTGGGACGGAGCTCCTCCATGCTGAACTCCCGCCAAATGGAATCGAAGCGTGGTCCGTAGGATATGTTCTCCGATGAGGCCGTGCTCCAACGGGTGTAGGGTGCCACTGTAGAGTTTTAAATTTAAAAAGTATTTAAAACACTCGAATTGACACTCCCCGTTCCAGGTACTTACTATCTTCGTAAAGTTTGGCGGCCAGCAGTTCGGCCTTGAACTCCGGTACGAATTCGGGGCATTGGGATTGAGGCGCCTGTCCAAAGAGCGGCTGCCGGCGGCATGCTCCTTCGGCGGGCAATGCTGCGGACTTGGCGGTGGCTGGGGGAGTGCCAGTTCGGCGGGAGGCGGGATCTCCGCACCGCCCTCCTTCCGCTCGAGGTCGTCGCCGTTGTTGCCTTTGTCCTTGGCGGTAGACATGGTGCGCAGAACGGTTAACGTTGGACTAGACCCTGTACTTTACATTTAACTACCGACCGAAATAGGATTCAAGTTTTCGGACAGCTTCTCTGACGATCTGACAACTAACTCAGCAAGCTACTCGAATCGCCTGGGACTGGGGCTCAGCTCTGGGCGTATTCAATGGGAGGATTCCTAGCACTTTCCGCTACACTTCTAATTATATTCACAATTTTGATAGGGCTCGTGAACGGCTCTAACTCTTCTCGTGTTTCCTTTCTCTAAGTGTAGTTTCCGTGGCGATTAACAACTGTTCATCGTAAGTAGTGTTTAGTTTCGTTTGAAAATGCCCTGAATGCTCAAAAAATTAATTTGAAAAGGGACGAAAAGGTTACTAGGACGAGAACCCTTGACGGTATGAAAAATGAGTCAAAATGTATTTATCAAGATCTTTCCTAAAATAAACACAATCTGAACTGATTTTGGTAAATTATGGATTTAGGATAAGTTGAAAAATTAAATGCATTTAATATGTACAGCAATTAAAACATTATTTATAACACTGCGGCAATTGTGCATAAACTGTCAAAATAAATCCTCTTTTTGAACGTCAGGAGAATAGTCTTTCTATAAATTATTAAATGTTTAAATAAAGCTTAATCCCATTTACCTTCCTTGAATTCTTAAGGCGATGCTAACAATACAGATCCCTAAATTAAATAAAGTTCAGAAGAAATTGAATACAAATTCTTTGTGTATCCATAAGAGATTATTAAATAATCTGTTTATTCTCCTTAGTGAGATTTATTTCGCAAGCTCCTCAATTTCCTATAAATGCATTTAATTTCATTTTAGAAATTCTGTTCAACTTTTAACTGACACTTTTACCCTGGCGGCCAGGACACAAATCGAGTTTGACGAAATTTTAATTAAATAATAAGCGTTACAACAGTTTTAATAAGTCGTATAAATAAATGTATATAAATTTTCGCACAAAGTGAGGTGAAATTCGAAACTTTATGCGGCTGTTGCTGTCTTTCTCAGTCCCTACCTCTCTCCTCCTCTTGTGTGCGACACAAATTTAATTTTGTGAAAACCACAAATTGACAAACGCGAAGAAGGCAAAACTCACAGCACTCGCATTGAATCTGGGGTATTTTAATTGATTTGCGCTAAAATTTATTGATTTCATTTTGTCAACAGTTGTTGCCAGATGAACCGCAAAGGACTCCCAAAGACCCGAGCCCTCTTCCATTAGCCCGTGCTCACCCAGCTTTTGCTCATTATGGCAGGCTCCGGCGAGACCCCAATATTTGCATTTATTTTGTGCGTGGGCTAATTTGCATGTGCGAGTGTGTTAAAACATAAATTAGTTGACTCAACCGACACGCCCACGCACTCAAACAAAATAATATGTGGGACAGGGATCGGGGTCGGCTGGCGCTATAGAAAGGAATCGAAAATTTATGGCCAATTCATTGCATTTGCGTCGCTGCACCGACCGATTTTCGCGTACCGAACTAATAGCGGTTTCAACTGTTTTTAGTTAATTGCGCAAATTACTTGCGCTAATTTATTGGCCAGCCTTCAATGGCCATTTTGTGGATTCGACCTCTACGAACGAGGTTGGTGTTTATATATACATTTTTTATTGGTTTTTCTGGGATTAGGGAGGTTAATTAAAATGAGAAATAATTGCTGGGTTTTGTTTTAATAACTGAATTGGTAAACATTATATAATTAGTACTTAGAAAATTACACTAATACATTATTGGCTATGCATAAATTGTTTAATTTGTCTGGAGAATTAATTGGAAATAATATTTTGCATATTTGTATTTATATTTTTCTAAAAGAAAATTGCTATAGTAAGCTTAATATTCTAAATATTTAAAAATATGCTATGGAGATGACATATTTTTAACTTTTTTCTGCATTTTTATTATATTTTATAATGACATTAATACTCTCTCCTAGCCCTATCACAAAAGACAGTAGTTCTCTGATTTTAATTGATACGATTAAGCATCAATGCAAGAAAACCCTTGAATTCATAAATCTCCATGAACGGGGAAGTCGGGGAAATGGGGTAGGAGCCGGCTTTATTTAGTTACTCAATCAGGGACACAAACAGCACTCGAGTTGTTGGCCAGTTTCAGTTCCAGTTGGCAGGCAGGCGAAGGGCAAAGCAAATAAATGAAACGAAGTCTTCGCACTTTTGTCAGGTCGCTCCTTCTCAGTGTTGGCGGCCTTATAAAGGGACAAAGTGTTGCTCTTGGCCTGCTGGTGAGGAATGTGTAAACAAAATAAGTAAGTAAATAAGTAAGATGATTTTATTTTAGATTTTCACGATCATTTAAAGACAATTAAGTGGTCTTTTAATGATAAAGTAAAGATTTCAATTGATTTAGGATTTAAATATATTAAATTATAAATCATTTGACGGGAAACCAGCCAAGCTGTCGGCTCTGTTACTCCGCCAGTCAGTCACCCACTTGGTCAGTCACTTGTGCTGCACATTCAAGTGTCACTGATTTGAGGATAAGCACTTCACAGCCAACTTGATAGCCCCCGTAGTCCCCGGCCCGAGGGCAACCCCCATATAGAATTGGATCGGTTTGTGCCGTGTGCCCGGACTGGTTGGCTGGTCAGCCAGCCGTAGTTGGGAAATATCACAGCAGTACGCTCTCTCATTCGAGGGCCACTCGTGCAAAGCGAACTAATTTGAATATATAAAATCAGCAAGAGCTGCGAGGGAAGCCCCACGGAGAGGGATGGACGGACAGACAGACATACAGACGGAAAGACCGAAAGACAGTCGGGGAGACAGAAGGACTGAGGGCAAATGGCAAAGAGCGAGTCCCAACTGAATGGCTGACTCAATGACCAACTGGATGAATGACTGGGCCATGGAAATTGATGAAAACAAAGGCCGTCATTACGCCCTGCTATCTTTAGCGTCGCTTTAATTGATATGCCTCAAATCGTTGACAAACTCGATTAAGTCCGGCGAAAAGGGTTTTCATTTAATTCGGTGCTTAATTTGGATATCAACTTGTTAAAGTTGGTTTGGGGGAGATGTCTTCTCTTTATTTTAAATCTAAAATTAACTTCAGTCTGTGAAGCCTCACTTGTAGTTTAAATAAATAAAATATCATTTCTAGAGGATAATAATTTTTAGGTATTATGTTTTGTGGACAAATTAAGCTCCTTGCAATTTCTCTTCCTTCCTGTTGCCCAGGAGCTTAAGCCCTTTCCGGCTCAAAATTTGATAAATCGAAATTACATTCTGTTGCCAAATAGAAACGCATTGCGCAGCATTTTTAAGCTGCTAGTTGATGGGCTGCACCTGTCCTCCCTTGGTCCTCTTTCCAGTCCCTGCCTGCCAGGACAAAATCGGGGTCAAAAGTCGGACCAAGCCAAGCGCAACTTATTTATAGTGGCCCGTGCGATGGCGACGCAATTTATCGTCATTAGCGGGAGCCGCAACGAAATTTTCACTTGAAAATTTCACGAGCTCAAATGAAATGCCTGCGGTGTGTCCTGTCGGTCGTCCGTGGTTCATTCGGCCTGGTTCGGTTCGGTTCGTCCTGGTCCTTGGCTTTTGTTAATGACGGTACACTGAAGCAAAGGTACTTCTTAATTAAAAAGATCTCTTAAGAAGTGAAAAGAAAGCCGATTTTGAAAGCTTCACTTTTATAGAAATTATATTACTTATACTTAATTTTCAAAAATTCAGAAAAGTAATCATTACTATTTGTAATTTAATTAAAGTATGCTTTCGTTAGTTCTAGAATAATTACCTCAATTTAGCTAATCAAACTAGCTCCCACAAACATTTTCTTACTTTCAGATTTCTTTAAAGCTCTTCGATTCTCTTCAAATTTTGTTTTAATGCCTAAAATTCCTCTGGGAATTTTTCTCAGCGCAAAGGACAGAATGAGGAGACGACAACGACGACAGCGGTAATGATGATTACTGGTGGTTTTAAATCATCCGCTAATTATTGCAATTGTTGCTCTCCGTCGCTGTTCCGCCTTCTTCATACTGCCCGAAGGCTCGACTTCGCTGACGTTCCCACTAGACCTCCACCCAAATAATTGATGATGGCCAAGCGGCAGTCCAGACTGGTAATCAAATACTCAAAGAGTTGATTTGCTTTTGGAGCAACTCGAGGGGCCGCAACGCAAACAATTTCCCCTAGCAAACCAGAAAAAAGAAAAAGACCCCTCAGGAAAACCGGAAAACTAATCGCAGCCAATTGGGGGGGCGCAAAGCCCTGCATATATGCGAATACCCACAGCAATCAACCTAATTTATTATGACCCCTGGAACCCAGCGAAACGCGAACCGCATCCTCGATGCCTGTCATTCATCTATGAATGTTCATAATTTCAATTGCCGTTTGGCGAAATTCGCAATACCAAAATGCAGCAGCCGCAGCAGAGTTGCGGCTATTAGGGTGGCTGCATGTGCATGTGAGCTTGTGTTTTGCGGTGGCAGCCCAGGCAGTCGCTCTGCGGCTTTTATGTTCTCGGTTTCTTTGAAGCCCTTGAGCCGGGCAGGGAAAAACTATTATAAATTAGTCATATTTTCAATCGTTTGAGGCCCATGAAGTGCAAATGTAATTGGTTGGCATTGAAATTAATATTGCAACATGCTGGAAATAAAATTCTGCTTTACTTATATTAAATGCATATTTCCTGATGTCTCTAAAAAATTGGATTGATTAAATTATAATACATATATGAGATTAGAGAATAGCATTTACAAAGAAATTCACAAAATATTAGCAATTTATTCTGGAAATATTTAATAGTCAATTACTAGAAGAATTAAATATTATGCATAAATTCAATTACTAAGCCTTAATTAATCTTGAAAATTACCAAAATGTAGTTTGCGTAGGCCATGCTGACTGTTCGGAATGCTTGGCAGATCAGGTCTATATCAATATTTGTGTTTTACTTGTAGAGGCCACACGTGCTGATGCTACTCCCACGGCAAGGCCGCCCGCCGCCCACCTTCAGAGCCGGGCTAATGCCCACACATTGACACATACGTGAGCACACGGACGGAGTGACGGACAGACAAACAACTCATTTCGCTCAGTGAACTCAACAATAAGCATAAAAACATTCATCACTGATTCACTACGTGAGCTGGTTCACCAATTATGATGGCCTAGGTGGGTCCCCCGGCAGGGATAGGGATATATCTGGGGATCTGGGGATCTGGGGACGTGGCGATAGCGATGGCTGCTGCTGGTGTTGCCGGTGATGATGATGAATATATGAGTGCCGCTGATTGAATATCAACGGCCGGGCACAAAAGGAATTCCTCATGCCGCTCGGCTTCTTTTAACACTTTTCGCCCTCGTTTCCGGCAGCAGTTTTCCCCGTTTTCCCACATTACGGCACACATACACATGCAAACATATCCCTGTGAGCATATTTTCTGCGCTAGTCAACTGTCAGATTTTCGTTGTGCCAGCATAAAATGTTAAAATAATGCCACACAGACATAGACAGGCCGTCTTTACTTTTCGGTTCGCTTCGGTTTGGTTCGGTTTCGTTTCATGGATCCCGCCCCCACCACTAGCTCCACTCCCATCCCGCATCCAGGTCCCCACTCACCAGCTACATTATCTCCCATTTGTCGCATACAATCTGCTTGCCTTTTTCTTTCATTTTCCCTCCAGTTCTCTCAATTTTTTTCCTGCTTTCTGCAGATTGTTGTTGGCGTTACAGCCATTTCCGGTGACAGTGTAATATTGTAATATGCTTATGTCTCTGTCGTCTGCCTGTCTGTGTCACTTTTTGGTAGCAACTCGCCCGACTCGTAGATGCGGCCATAGATAGCTCTCTACACTGCCGGTCGGTCGGTCGGTCGCTCGTGTCTGTGGATCCCGAAATTTGTGAATTTGTCCAAAGTTGCGATTGCCTCGGAATGTCTGAGGCGGTTGGTGGTGGAAAGTAATTCGAGTAGGGTTTTCCTGAATTAGGGAAAGGACAAAGTGAAAGTTTCTGTTTGCAGGAAAGTGACATAGTTTTATTTTTTTAAAAGGAAACCATTTTTATGGGCAAGATGCGTTAAATTAATTTAAAATGTTCTATTTTATAGAGATTTTAGCTAAAATATTTGTATATTTCAATGAATTTTAATTAGCTTAGGAAAAATATTTTTAGAACATAGATTTTAGCTTTAGTAGAATTGCAATATTAAAAAAAGCTTCCCTTTCTCAATTAAGCTTATAAAAGTGAAAAACTCAGGCTCTGATGATCTTATTTTAAACTCGTCCGAATAGAAGGCTAGTTAATCTTGTGATATAAATGCAGGGTATTCACTATTTTACTTTAGAAAGTGATGCAAACATGTTGCACATTTTTTCTTGTTTTGGGTTTGACAACTTTGCACTGTCAGCAGATGAAAGTTGTGCAGCAGCAAAGTTATTTATTGTTGCGTTCGGTTTTTGTTTTTGAGAAATCAATCAAATCAAATGCGACGACAACTGGGGTGGCACTTGCCCCACCTCTCTTTTTACCACCCAACATGTGCCAGAGTGTGTGGGTGTGTGTGTGATTTGATCAAATTAAAAGGCAACCCGTATGTCTTACTCACCCACACAGAGCCAGAGACATTGGCATTGCGATTTGAAGACAAGCATTTGAAATGCATTTCGTGTTCGCCTGTCTCGCTCTCTGTGAGCGAGTGTGGGTGCTGCAGCCCCATTTTATACGGAATATACATAGAGAGGAGCATCTTCGTGTTGTACGGCCCAACCCGTATACACACACACACCCAGTTACGTGCTAAGAATTTTAATTAACAGATAAATCAATAAGAAATATGGACGACGGCTGTCAGTGTGTAACTCTCTCGCCGTCCCTGTCCCTCGGCCGGCTTGTTTGTGCGAGTGCGAGCGGTGAAGAGGCATTGCCGCCTCGCCAACTAAATAAACTTCTGACGCTGCCAGTCTTCTATGTCTGTGTTGCCATTCCATTTTCCCGCACTTTCCGCTGTTCCCGCTTTTCCCCTGCAAAAAGCAAGTGCAAGTGCTAAGGCGGCGCCCGGAAAATGGGCAACTGCTGGGAAATTAGAGAAAAAAAAGGCAGTTAAATTGCAGCCTCAGCAGTTGCAGCTGCCACAGCAACATTAGCAGTCTGCGGCTTCATGGCCTTGGGCCTACAGTATAGAGTTGGCCAACAGGAAATATCCATTGCAAGCGCCCCAAAATCTACAGGAATTTTCGTGTATTTATTTAATATTATTCATAGAATGCGAAATATACTTTTAAAAAGCCGAAAGGCATTTCGCATTCTATGTTATTGACCTGCAGTGCGAGTGATTTTACTTTTTTGAAAAAATAATAAGAATAAATTGAATTAGAAATAAAATAAATAATAAAAATAAGTATAATTTAAACCCTCCACGGATAAACTATTTTGCAGCAAGTGCAGTCTTCGCATTCACTGCAAAATATTTACTACAACTCCTTGGGACTTGTGCGAACTTGGTAAATTTCATTATTTTAATTTCCTGCGGACAGACCCCTGGAGAATGTGCCGTCGCTTCCTGCAATTCGATTCCCCAGATGCCCGGCCGAGTAGCGCACTTATTCCCGCCGGAACCGCCGCCATTTTGCCAGGCCTGTCCTGTTTTGGCCTAGCCTTTCCTGGTCCCTTTCTTCTCGTGGCCGAGAAATGCTCGGCATGGCAAATGCAGCCATAAATAGAATTACAGTCAAGTGCTTGATAACTTGCTAAAATGCACAAGGCGCCGGCACCGCTGACGGCACTGGCACGGGCACAGGCTCAGGCTCAGGTGCAGAGAAATTTATTATTAAATGAACAAAATAAATGGGAGAATTCCGAGGCCGAGCAGGCTGTGGCCACGTATTAATGGCGCTTTTAAGAGCCGGGCCCGTTTGCTGAATTTAATGACAGAACGTGCCACAAGTCACGGCTACCAGTCCTGTTAGAAGCAGACAGCCATCAAATATCTAACGTGTGCAACATTTTGTTCGGTCCGCAATAAAACAAATTCACCATCCCGGGGCAACCGAAGCAGCACCAACTCTGCTCACCTGGCCGACGGGGCAGGGGCAAAGTTTAATTTGAATATAATAGAAAAACTTCTATGGTTGGTGGAAGAGTCGGGAAAAAAATCTAAACAAGGAAGTGATAGGAAATTCGTTATATGGAGTAGAACATCGAAGTACCAAGGATATTGGGTTCAAGCATCGGTATTCATATTAATTAAATATTTCAGGAATGGGTTCTAAAGTTACATGACCTGGAAAACCAGGGAAATTTGTGATAGTGTTTGGCATTGGCAAACATAATTTTATATCGAAACAAACATTTCCCTCTATTTGGTACAAATTTCTAATGTATATGATGACAACTTTTCGTTTTGTAGCATTCAATGTTTTAATGAACAAATTTTTACTTAAGAAATAATCAAAATTCACAAAAGAATCTTTTCTGTTCAGTTTCTGTAAAACATTTACAAAAATTAAATAAATACGAAGCCATTAAGAACGTCCATATATGATTTAATGAGAATTTTATATAAAAGTGAAATTTTAATACATTTTAATGGGCTTTTAATTTTCAAGTCGAAGCTTTAAGCTCAGATTTTTTAGAGTAGCCAAAGAGCCAAAAACAGAAGCTTGACATTCGAAATACCTTGAGTCCCGTACAAACCACCATCTAGTCGAATATATTTATTTTTAAGGGGTATCAAGCGTGAAATCTGCGAAAAATCAGCATCCGAATCAGCAGCAATAACAACGTGGGAGTGCCAGGCCCGAAATGAAAGCCAAAAACTAACAGCCAGACAACCAAATTTGCTGCAGTCAAGGGAAATAGTTTTGAAAATCCAAAATATATATACATATATGCGGGTTTACGAGTATGTGCGAGCGTGTGGGGGAGCACGAGCATGAAAAATGTTTTATGGCATTCGTGATTGTTGTGTCATTAAGTTGAAATTGTGTAGGTGGCCACAGGACACGGACGCGGACAATAGGAAAGACAGGAACGGACGGAAGGCAAACGCACTCGGATGGGACGCACTGGACAGGAGGGGCGTGGCACAATGGCTGACCAATTTTATTTCTATTTCCAGGCGGCCCAAAAAGTTGTAATCGAAAAAGTGCCGGTGCGATTCTAGTTTTATGGCCAGGCTTGTGCCTTCCTTTTCCCTCTTTTTTATAATTATTTTGTCGCAAATTTATTTATGGGTCGCGATCTCACACATTGCGACGAGAAAAGTTTTTCGCCAACGCAGATAAAAGTGTGTCACGAAATCGTAGAATCTATTAGGAATAATTTAAAGTTTACTGGTAAGTAAAGTTTTATATTCGTTTGGCAGTACTAAATAAGTTGAAGCTTATCGCCTAAATTGTACGGAAATTGATTAAGTATTAATAAAATTATAGTTGAAATGATTAATATTATTATGTATCTAAATATTTTAATGTTAGTTCACATTCCCTATTGAGAAATTCCCCAAACAGATCGAATCTGTTTCACTGACAAACTGAATTACACTCCCGCAACGCACTGTTGCCGTCTGAGCGTTCTATAATTTGTGCACAAATTCTTCTCGTGTATAAGCCTCGGTCCCTTTATGGCCATGAAAATGCCAGCCCGGCGAGAGGCCACGGGCATGGCTAGAAGAGACCCACGACCACGACCTGTGAGTGGAAGTTGTGTTCACCTTGGCTCTTTGCTTTTTCCGCTTTGCCGCCGCGTTCTCTCATATTTCCCTCAGGACAATCGAGTGTGTGTGTGGGTGGGTGTGTGTGGGAGGAAGTGTGTGTTCTTGTGCTCTACAAGTTTTTCGTTCAGCATTTTTCTTTGAAGTTTTAGCAAAGTCTAAACTGGGTCGTGGCATTCGCTGAGTATTTAATAAAGGCAAGAAAGGAATGAAGGCGACATTTCGGAACCAATTTAATATTTTTTCTGCGCACAATATTGGATTGTAAATTTGTATTATAATAAATTTATATCAGAGTTGTAAAATTTGAAAGAGTTTTTACTTATATCTATAATAAATATGGTATAAAAATTGCTTTTGTGCAACAAAATCGATGGTAACCTATTTTAAAATATGTTGAATAAATAAAATAAACTTTTTTTAAGCAAAGTGTATCCCCTTTTCGTGTGGCTCACTCCATTTTTACAATTCCCGTCCTGTGTTGTTCTTTTCGTATTTGGCCGCTTTTTTGTGGGCTTATTAAATATTCAAAGGCAACTTCAGTAGCTGGCGCCAATGCAACAAGCCAAAAATTAGTTTAATCTGAGATTTCTCAGCCCGCCCATAGTCACTCAGGTGATGCCCGCTGGCTGTGCGATATATCTGCATATATACAATATATTTTCAATTTCTTTTCAATTTTGCGCCTAGCAATTCCTTATATTGTTTTCGTGGCGTATGCCTCCTGCCGTTTACATATACGACTATGTATGTCAGATATTTGCATACATTTTGCGGTGAATTTTGTTGTTGAGGCAAATTGCGCATACGCCGCGTTTTGTTTTCCAAGTG
The DNA here is from genome assembly GCA_014170255.2 of Drosophila triauraria. NCBI lineage: Eukaryota > Metazoa > Arthropoda > Insecta > Diptera > Drosophilidae > Drosophila > Drosophila triauraria. The sequence goes on along the minus strand of CM024334.1, from coordinate 8,627,678 downwards.
GTAACCACCTTCCATCCGCCCATCCGCCCCCGCAGCAAATCAATTTGGCCTGCATATTTGCATAATAAGCATAGGAGACGCAGACCCAGTTTGTTTGTCACTCAGCCGCCTGTCACTTGATCAATATGTGCATGGCGTGCCCATAAAATGAGTTTGCCCCCCGCCGACTTGCCCATCTCTCGATATTACTTTGTTTTTCTCATCCACAAATTTGTGTCGCACAAATGTGGCAAAGGCTGAGACCGGGTCAAGGAGCTGCGACTTAAAGTGGCAAATCGTAAATGGCAAAATGGCAGGATAGCAAAATGCGGCATCGACGAGTGCCAGTCAACATATTGTCTAACCTTTTGGCAACCCTCGGGGCATAAACACAACATGACGCTAACGAAAAACAACGCAAATTGCAGCCAATGTAGTGGAATAATGACTTTATTCCAGCCGTAGATTTATTTTGTACTTAAATGTGTTGATAACTTATTTTTCATGCTCGTATTTTGTTTACTAAATCTATCTATGTTGCAGGGTATTTATAATGGAAAGCATACACCAAAGATACTACATAGGTACTTTTAAATTTCTTAAAGAAACCTTTATTTTTATTGTTTTTGCCCAAAACTACTTTGTTCTTTATTTTTGTTAGAATGATTAAATACTACAATACTTAATATTACACAATGTTACTTTATAATCTTGACATAAATGTACAATAGATTTTAAAATCGTATCTAATCAACATCCTCAATATATAATTTATCAAGATCAATTTAAAACAAATGACACTACCCACTTTTGTTAAGCCAACCCTGTCTCGTGTCTTTTTTTAGACCAGCCGAAAACATATTGGCTTAAGTGATTTTGATTATTGGCCACTTAACGCTGGGGAGCAACAAATAAGCCAAAGCCAAAATCGATAAACAAATTGCCAAATTAGCACATTGCCGCCGCAGGAAAACAAAATAAAAAAAAAACACAGCCGAAACAAATCGGTTTGTAGGTCAAAGGAGGATATGCAGACTGGGTGTGTGCCGAGCAATTCATCTATTCGAACAAAGCCATCCATTCAGACGGTGTCATTCAGGGCGGGTATGCTGCTGCCCAATCGTGCGATGAGCATCTCTGGTCATTCATCTTAAGCCGCCGCCGTCGCCGCCGCCGTCAATCCCCTTCGAAAACCCATCCTCCGTCCGGCGCCGTCCAACACATCCCGCCTAACAGACTCCGATCCATTCCCGATGCTTGTGTTGGCAAGACAAATGGCTTACAGATTATGATCAATTTGTAGCGGACCGTAACAAGGATATCCACATAACACATGGCCAATGGCCTTGGTGGCCACGCCCCCCTTTTGGTAGGCGTTCGAAGGCGGGGGTATCTGTTTATGACATCTTAAGTATGATCTAAAGTTGCTAAAAAAAAACCCAAATACGAAGAGGATACTCCGTGGTATATGATAAATTGTGCCAAATTTACTGAAGATTGGCACTTGTCCCACGGCGCGGATGAGTAATGCATGGGAAATAAAATATTATAATAAAACGAAAAGGGAAACTAACTTCGGAAGCCGATGCTTATATACCCTTGCATATATTTCAATTCAGATAGCTTTTCTGTGCTAGTTTTAATTAGAATTATACATCTGCATATTGAGTTTAGAAATTTAAAATATATGATTTTTGTCTATTTTTGACAATTTTAATGATGTAAAACCTATTTTTTTCAAATTTATTCCAAAATTATGATTGTAAATAATTAAGATTTTTAAATGGATAATCGAAAGATATATGCCTTTTGGCTATTACTTTTTTATTGGCTATAAGAGGCCCCAAAGAAGATCTTAAATTCGCGCATTTATGGACTACCAAAATATTTTGAGAAATATAATATCTATTGGACAAACAAGAAAGGAATCTAACCTCGGTAAGCCGAAGTTTGTATACCTTTGCAGTCTGCAATCGGATTATTGAAAGTCGATCAAGTTTGGTTTGATTTCAATAAATTAATATAGATTTGCATTAAAAATATTTTAATTTTGAAAATGGTGTTCCCTTATATTCCTATTGGAATTGTTATTATAAATAACACTAAAATAAATTTCTTGAAAAATTTTAAGGACTGAAGTTTGTTTAATTGAGAATAACTAGTTTCAAATAAGTCTACGTTTTTTTTTATTATAGTTTCCCCTATAAAATATTCTTCATATTTATGCAACAAATTATTTTTGTTGCTAAATTTCTCTTGGAATCCTAAGCAAAACTATTTATCTAATTACTGAAGAAATTTCCAGCTCGGCAACAATTTAATGTTAAAGTCTAAGCTCACTAAAAACTGTTTGTAAAACACTTTGGTCACGAATATCAATCGATTGTTGACCCTTATCGAGTTCTGCGGTCATTGTTTTATCTTCATGTGAACGTAGCAATTCCCTTCGTACATTCGTGTATTTTCTGCTTCTTTCTAAGCCCGAAACTACAAAGTGTTTAAGCCAAAGACAAATCCGTTGAACCAAAGCAGCTCCATGACAGGTGCACATTTGCCTGTGCAAAGTGAGGGGGAAAATAGAGGCGGGGTGTCAATATTTATTTGAGCTTTTATTGCTGACCCCACTGTAGGGGCTTTGGCTCTGGGCTTCGGAAGCCACGCTGCGTTTACTGCACACACACGCAATGCGGGCGACCTCGCTGCACGGCAAGAAATAAAATTAAATAAACATGACACAAAATATTAACAAAAAGCTGATACAAGCAACGAATTTTTATAATATTTCCTAACATACAATTGCTTAATTATTTAAGACGATTTAATTAATTAAACATATTATAAGATAGATAACTATTCGAAAAAGTTAACCAACCAACTTATATAAAAGAAGATAAGAAATTAAAAATTATTAACATAAAAATTCGTAAACGTGGATACTGAACATTTTTTTTGATGCCAAAAATGTTAGAATTTTAATTTCTTTTAGTGTCGCCGCGCGCTGCAAGCGTTGATAAGAGAACAAAAGCAGGACCGTCGATTTTGTTGCTTTTGTTGTTATGCGTGTTAATTCCCTTTGATAAAATAATGCCAGGGATAACCTTTAAATGGTATTCGCTGTGTGCCCGCATGCCCAATTCCTCTCCACACCGCCTCCCCTCTGTGCGAGAGTCCTGCGCAATTAAGCTTTATTTATTCTCGGCCTCAGCAATTGATTGCTGTGCCAAGCAATAAATGTATAAATAAATGTTATGGAGCACAAAACGAAGGCGGAATAGACGGAAATCCATCAACCTCGACAAAATCAAAGGCCGCGTTAAGTAATATCGAAATCTTTTCCTGGCTCGGCCATTTTCCGCTCCTATTTTTCCCCGAACAACATTTGGCAAACACTAATTGGTGCACACACACGCATTCTATAAGCCCGCCCCGAGACAGAAGCCGAGGTCGTGGGCTTTGAGAGGGTTCAGAGAGCATTGGGCGGGCAAACTTGACAAAGTGTTAATGCCAAGGCTGGCACTAGTGTTGCCAGCTATGGGTTACATAAAGTCGCTAAAATATTTGTTAAAAATACATTAAAACCGGATGAAAAAGGATAGATGATTTTTACATAATCAGAAAAGCAGATACTCCTGTTTATTATTATAATTGCCCTTTCAAAATGTGTGGAATGACTTTACTGAAAATGAACGAAATGTGCAACACTGCTGACATTGCGTAAGGAAGGCAACTTCCAAGTGGCAGCTCAGCCAGGAGTCAGGACAGGTGTGTGGCATGCGGCTCTCGCAGGCAGGTGAGAAGGTGGCAGATGGGCAGGTGGCATTTTGCTAGCTCAACTCGCTTAGCGAGGTTAGTTGCGTGTGAGCGAGCGTGCGCTTCAAACAAATTATAAAGAAAATTCTTAAAGAAAAACTACGCGAAAATCAAGAGGGGAGAAAAGCGTGGGGAGATGAGTAAAATAGCTAGAAACATTTTTGGAATTTATGGAGGGGTATAAAGAAACATAAAGTATGCGTGTTGGTATGTTTAAACATGGTTAGTTCTGAGTTGTTGGATAAAAATTCTCAACTGGATACAGTGTCTGTTTTTGTAAACGCTTCGAGTTTCCATTTAGAGAAAACAAATTACGACGACCTTTTTGGTTTGAAAGCTTATTTCTCCGCTTTCTTCTCTTTGTTTATGGGTAAAAGACAAGAAGTTGACCCTCTCATACAGTTAAAGTGCATTATAATTTTCCGTAATCGCTTTAAGCCCTGCAACCGCAATGTCAAAGTTTCCATTTCCCTTTTAGCCACCGCAAATGCGTGGCACCAAACCCAACTGATTAACCCAAAAACAAGTCCAAGTTCCATCCTCACATACAAAGACGGGGAAAATCTGCATATGCAAGAGTCTCTGCCAAGCAGAGGCAAAGAAAGAGAGACAGCGATAAGCTAAAATTGAATAGCAGAGAGAGAGAAGGAGAGTGCGGAGCTGAAAGAGATAGCTGTTCAGCTCATAAAAAATGCTTAAATTCGAATTATTGCACTCGTTGTCTGTCTAAGCTGAAAGCGAGTAGCGAAAACCTCAAGCGCTGTGTTCGCTTTTCCCCGAATTTTCTTCATTCACTTTCCTTCACTCTTTCTCCTTTCTCATTTTGGTATCCCACTCTCTATCTCTCTCTCGGCTTGTTTCCTTTGCTCTTTTGCGGGTGTTTTTGGCAAACGCCTTAATGCTAAGCAATTTGCGTTAAATGCGAAAGAGATTAAAACAATGTTGCATTTCTAATTGTTTTAAGCAACGACGACTACGACGCAGAGCACGATGATGATGATGATGATGATGATGATGGGTGCGGGGATGAGGGATCGAGCAGCAGTGGCAGGGGCACACATGGCGTATGCGCAACGCAATTGCAGTTAAAGTATTTTGTATTTATTGCGAGAAACATGGCAGGGGGAAAATATTTGGGAATGTTTCTTTGACTTAATACTCACAATATAAAAGTAAAAAGCATTATTATTTTTAGGTACCAAAATTATGATGCTTATTGGCAGACATGGCGTATGAGTAATGACGTTGCTTGTTAATTTAGAAATAGAGCTTGTTGTAATTTTATTCCTCGGAACTCCTAAGAACCAGATGCTGCAGTAAAGATGTACAGGTACACACATGCATAATTAGGGATTCAGCAGAAAATTCAGGACTCAATTAGCACGGCTTAAGCTTCCTTGTTGCAATTATGAGATTATTCAGGACATCCAAATCCCCTATCATCTCATTTTCGGGCTTCAGCACACTCGATTTAAGAGCAGAGAAGTTGCGCCAAAGTGCAGCAAATACGCAAGTGTCCCCATTCAGGCGCCTCACACAAGTTGGAGCTGAAAAGTTCAGCTAATTCCCATCGTAATTGAAACCATTTCAATGTTAATTAAATCTACGCTGCCTTTCCCTATCTCTTTCCCTCTATCTAACCGCCGGTCTTGTTCTGCTTAAAAAGCTGCAACTTTTAAAGCATTTCAAAAGTCGATGAAGAGAGGAAATATTTAAGGAGAACGCTGACTAATGAAGGGTTTTCATGTGCCCTTTGGGATCTCGCTTAATCCAGGTGGCTTAATTGCCAAATTAAAAACAGTCAAGCGGAAGTAAGAGATTTTTAAGAAGTCTGAAAAAGTGTTAATCAGACAAACCTTCAAAGGGGCACAAATATTTATAGGAAATAAGTTACAAGATTTTCTGATTGAAAATAATGTAAAAAATAACAATTTTTTGTAAGTCTGTAATGCAAGAATTAGGATGAGAGAGTTTACTACACAGTTGTAGATATATATTTAATTAAAAGTGCTTTTCTCATTTGAGGCTTACTTTTCATTGAGAGCTTAATATTTCTAAAATTATGGTCTAACATATATGTATATGGAATTAAATATATTCCCAGCATGAAGCGAGATGTAATTAGCGTGGCTTTAGCCAGAGAGGAATCCACTATTAAGCTATAATTAGCTTACCCCAAAAATTGGAATTAAATTCAATTCACCAAAACCGACAGTCCGCACTCTCACACAGCTATCTGTGGGAGAATGCGAAATGCACTTAACAGTTGGTGACCGCATCATTTGAAATTTGCTCGATAACATTTTAACCCCAAATTTATGAATGACTTTGGTTTTCGGCTTGCCAATGAGCGATGAGAGCTGCATACTGAATAAGCCAAATTGATGGGAGCAATTTATGTTTTCGTTGGATTGTCAAAGGAAATCAACATAAATGAGCTAATTACAGAGCAGACACACATATGTATGTGTCCTTCTCGGAGTCCTTTGTGCGAGGTCTTTGATTGAGTCAACCATCGATGTGTGGTCAGCCATGCAGGCAGGCAATCTCCAGACGACAAGTGTTTGTCATTTCGTCGCTCCCACCTCGATAAACATCTGCCTGGGTCCCCTGTGGAAGACACTGTTTGTCACCCTCTCAAGTACGCACTCTGCAGTTGACAAAATTTGTATTGTTTTGACGACATTTTAATTAAGGAAACCGCCAGAGTCAAGCCAGAAGCCCCAAGATTCCTGGCCAAAAGCCCAAGGCAGCAGGCAACCCTTGGAGTATTGCAACCTGAATTTGAGGTTTTACTCAATGGGTTAAGAGTGGTGTTTGAGTGATTTGCTTGGGTCTGGAATTTGCAATTCGTGTGACAGGTTGAATTACAGGTTGACTTGGCTTGTGATGACCCAAGTTTAATTAATAGTAAATTATTAATCTAATCTTGTTATTTGTCGCATCACAGTTTTAAGCATGAAGTGGTAAAGAAAATGTAAATACATTTAAAATTGGTACTATTGATATATAACACATGTTAAACCTTATTAATTAAATATACTATTTTTAAATTGTACATATTTAGTATCCTGAGTTTAAATTTAAATTGTCATAAAAGCTTAAAAGATCCAATTTAATATACTTAACAATTTCTTACAGCCAGTAGTACAACCCAGACTACCTAAACTTGAAGTAGGTATATATTTTTTCAGCTGGTGCCACAAGAATAATGTATATAACAAAAACATGCAAACTTCATCAAATAGAGAAATTTTCTTCAATTAGGAAAAACTTAATAATGGAGCAGTTTGCGAAAACTGGTTTATAATTTGTTTGATGGCAAACTTGGCTGCTCTGCTCCCTTCATTTTCCACTGCCTGCTTTCTCGCATGCATTCGTGTGTGATAAATGAATTTGAAATTTCACAAGAGGGCGCAAGGAAAGTTTTCCAATTGGTCACTCGAAGGACTCAAGAGAAGGAGACATGATACAGGCTAGTTGAAAGCCAAAATAATGCGGTTTTTGCGGCCAAAAATCAAAGGAATATGCCAAGAAGCAGTCGCCCATTTTAAATTCTGCATATTTTCGTAGACAAACAAAATGTAGTCGAGTATAATACCACAGTGGTAGCCACAAAACTTACTGCCGTAAAGAGTGAGAAATGGAAACCCCAATTTAGTCCTGGTCAGAAACAGAAACAGATAGAGACTGATCCAAAAACAAAATCAACTAATGGCTAATAGTCAAAGGAAATTAAATTTGTTGCGCTTCACTCGACACCCGGAAAAGTTAAAGTTCACCACCATTTTTTTTCTGCTGTAAGCGATATTTACAAATTGTTGCAAAGGAAAACTTGAAAAATTAACGCGGGCTTCTTTCCACAAATTATTTTTCTCCTTAGTCATTTTCCACATCTTTTAGATAAAAGCAATTAATTTTCTATGGCTGTTGCTGCCTAACAGTATTCGTTTTTATAAATATGTATATTTTTTTCTGTTTTAAAATAAGAAAACTTTGTAATTTATTTAAAAAAAGTTCTGCTTAAAGATATTAATCGTTTTTTTTTTGTCAATATTTTGTAATTACATTTCCCTTTGAATACGAGTCTCAATTTCAGCTCCCTATTTCTTACATCGTTTTTCCATTTCCCTCTGCATGTAATCGTATTGGGAATTGCGCTCAAGGTCGTCAGCAACGCTCTGCCTATTTGAACAAGGATAATTGCCTTTAATTTTGAATAAGAATCGACTGAGTGAAAGAGCGAATCAAGGAAGCCAATCATAATTGGCGCTTAACAGAGCGAGACGAGATGGAATATGGACTCGTTCTGGTCCCTTCTCGTATTCCTTCTCCTTGCCGAACTGCATGTCCTTGATGGTTGGCCCCGTCATCGCTGACAATGCCGCC